>CM017443.1:31125629-31172616 GCA_007726485.1 Eragrostis curvula
CATGATGATGGGCTTCATGATGTGGATGGCGGGGAGCACCGTCCACTTGTTCAGCATCGGAATCACCTTCTCCGCTCTGTGGCAGCCCCTTAATGCTCTCCGATCCGTCGGGAAAGGTGAATTCTCGCCGCCGGTGCTAAAAATTTAATGAATTCGCTTGTTCATTGTGGGTATTTGGCATAAGTTTTTTGTCTGGTTAACTGAAAACATTAATTTAGCATAGCTATATGCTTGGAGACTTGGGGTTCACTTGTGAGCTGTAGACTGTAGTAATTGTATTGTGAGTTGTTTTTTTTCCCTGGTCTGGTTGGGTGCATGTCTGTATTTAGATTGTGGAAGTGCAAGTAACCAAAGGGTCATTATACAATGGGGGAAAAATATGTTAGTGCCTCACACTTTGAAACCTTGTGCAGCATCCAATTTAGATGTGTAGTCATGTTAATCATTGCTAAAGTTAACGCCTCACACTTGGAATCATTGCAAATTAGGAACAAAGACAACCAAGAAGCTCAGTGCAAGAAACAGGGCATAGTGTAGCTTAGATGTTGTTGTTTTCTGCAATAAAGCTGATGATTGGGTTGATAACATAGGCGGTAGTAGTATCATGGCAAGACTAGATTTCCATTTTTGACTTGCATGCTTTTCTTCTAGTCATGTATTACCTTTTTAGACAAGCTTATTAGCTTTATTTGGTCTTCTACAGACACATTATGTTGTCATTTTATTTTATTTTTTACTTATGTTATGTCCCAATAAAGGAATGCAATATTAATATCACTTTGGGAGCACTTGGATCTATAACTGATTGCAGAAATGGATTTAGGGGTCTCTAAATCAACAATATAAATAACTTCTTAAGAATATAAAGTATGCCAATGCAGCTTGTGACAGAATACCCCAATGGTTCACCTGAATGCCATTTTAGTGATGCATTCTCTCTGTTGAGTAGCAGTCAAAGCATATGGACTGTACAGAGGCACATAACATTGTATGAACTTGCTATATTGTGAAATGCAATCCATCATGGGTTTACACATTTTAGTTATGCATCTCTGTTTAGTAGCAGTCAAAGCATATGGACCGTACTGAGGCACATAACATTGTATGAACTTGCTATGTTTTGAAATACAATGCGTCATGGCTTTACACAATACCTCCCTTTGTTTTTGGTCTATGATGTGGTTATATGTTTCTTGAGTGATGAGTCATGAGTGTGATTCATGAAAACAATTGAATGGAAACAAACTACAAACACTTGATAACCATTGTGATTTTATTAATATCATAAAAAAATAAATAGGAAATGGCTATAGTACTTCAGTTACCCTTAGTTTTTATAAGGTCTTGTCGATCTTATATTGTAAACGCGAGAAACGAAAATTGTGATAACCTTAGTTTCCATGCAATCCACACATTGGGCTTTTTTCTAAAGAACCATCTGTTCTTTTTTGCAGTTTTTGAACCGTTTAAGGACCCCAGGGTGGATACTCTTGCTCCCAAGTTACTTTTTATTGCTCTCAACTTGGCTGCCATGGGCCTGGGTGTATGGAAGGTAAGTAACATGATTAGCTATATAATCAGATAATCTTATATCTCTAAGCATTTCAGGCAATTAATACCACTGCTTGTACAGCTTAATACATTGGGTCTTCTTCCAACAAATCCCTCTGATTGGGTATCATCGCTGTCTCCTGCATTGGTATGTTGTTGAAACCATCTGAATTGCTTTAGGCTCTTTCGTTTAACATGGCCTCTTTCAGTTACATTTTAGAAGCTGGTTTCAAATTATCATTCAAGTGTTAACCGATGTTTTAAAACTGTTGCTGCCTGCTTCAACCATGTATTTGCTAGGAATATATCAGATAGAACCCCTTTTCATCAATGTGGGCTGCTGCGGCCTTCGTATTTGCTCGAAAACATTTAACTGGCAAGTCACAGGGAAAACTGTTTTGTTAGAAAAGCATGAGGTTGCTGTTATGCATGACTGAAGAGTTACCTAACTTACAACAGTTGTAATATCTCCTCTTGTGATGCACCAATTAATTGTTGGTGTGAGTAAAACGCTCAAAATGTAACTTTGCTCAATGAACCGTGTCAATATTTCCATCCACCCATTTCAAGACTATCCAAGTTCTGCATGTCCGTATTAGTTTGCCAGCCGCTGTTCATATGGGCCTGCGGTCTCTCTCAGTATATTTGTTGCCTGAACTCATTGTTCTTTTTTTCTTTCCTTGGCAGGAGGTCGAATATGCTGGTGGAGGAATCCCCCTAATTTAATGTCATTTTCCCTTCCAAAGTTTCTGGAAGATGATACGTACTACTAAGTTAAACACTACAGGAGGAGTGTAGTTCTTTGTGGACAATTTGTATTATTTCTTGCTGCAGTTATACCAATTTTGTGACTGCATACCAATGTTGTGGGGCATCTACTGGACAGTAACAGGCTTCCATAAAGATAGTTTGGTCATTTTCTTACATGCTTTGTTTATCGTATCCCGGTTTCCCGGAAGAGAATCTGTTGTTATTTTTTGATTCTCCTTTCGAGTGGTTTGGTCATGCACGGGATGAAGCTGCGACTTGGAATTGTGGCTGGACAATAATGGGTCTGCCGTGATTTGTACGTGCCTTGTTATTAGAGCTAAAATAGAAATTCTGAACAAAAACTTGAATTTGCGCACGTGTAGAAAACTCGGAAAAAGAACAACCCAGGAATAGGCAGGATTGTACCAGATGCACGAATAGGAATGAACCAAGTATAGGCATTAGCCAGCCACCCAAACAGGCCGATAGCCATCTTCTTGCCCCCTCCTACCTTCTCTCCGGACCCTTCACCCCTGCCGACCGCCTTCCTTTGCTGGAACGTGTATGTATCCCTTTGGCATCCGTTTCTTGGCCTCCTTTTCCCACCATTTTGATGGTGGCCTCCCCGCCCTCCTAAACCCTTCCGCCACCATTCCGAGGACCAGGGCGGCCACCACCTTCCCGCCTTGGCCAACGTTGTCGCCCGCTCAGCCGCTCTCGGGGTCCTTGCATTCCCCTTCTCCGGCGACAGACAGACAATGCCTTCCAATTGTAACATTGTCGTTGCCCTGTTTGCCGTCATCCTCATCGGCGCGAGCCACGCGGTGAGCAGCGCCCGCAACGGCGCGATGATGATTCGGCAGCCGACCTCGTCGATGTTCATGGAAGCTCCCGCGTTCCGGAACGGCGCGGAGTGCAGCAGCGGCGGCCGCGTGGACATCGCCATGACGCTGGACGGCAACTACCTCCGCGGCACGATGGCGGCGGTGCTCTCCATCCTGCAGCACACGGCGTGCCCGGAGAGCGTGGCGTTCCACTTCCTCACCGCCGCCGACGAGAGCGACGACGGCGACGACGCCGACAGCGACCGCGACGGCCTCGCCGCGGCGCTGCGCGCCACGTTCCCGTTCCTGGACCTGCGCGTGTACCGCTTCGACCCGTCGCGCGTGCGGGGCCGCATCTCCCGCTCCGTTCGTCAGGAGCTGGACCAGCCGCTCAACTACGCGCGTGTCTACCTCGCCGACACGCTGCCCTCCCACGTGCGCCGCGTGACGTACCTCGACTCCGACGTGGTGGTGGTCGACGACATCCGGACGCTGGCGTCCGTGGACCTGGGCGGCCGCGTGGTCGCGGCGCCCGAGTACTGCCACGCCAACTTCAGCAACTACTTCACGCCCGCGTTCTGGAACGACCCGACGCTAAACCGGACGTTCCGCGGGCGACGCCCCTGCTACTTCAACACGGGCGTGATGGTGATGGACGTGGGAAAGTGGCGCGCGGGCGGATACACGCGGCGTGTGGAGGAGTGGATGGCGGTGCAGAAGCGGCGCCGGATCTACCACCTCGGCTCGCTGCCGCCGTTCCTGCTCGTGCTGGCCGGGGACATCCGGGCCGTGGACCACCGCTGGAACCAGCACGGGCTCGGCGGCGACAACGTCGAGGGCCGGTGCCGCGGGCTACACCCGGGGCCCATCAGCCTGCTGCACTGGAGCGGAAAGGGAAAGCCGTGGCTCCGGCTCGACGCTCGGCGGCCGTGCGCCGTCGATTACCTCTGGGCGCCCTACGATCTCTACCGCCACTCGTCACGGGTCATCGAGGAGTGGTGAGAGCTGGCATTGCACCAGAGCAGCTTAGCATAATGGTAGGACAGTTCAGTTCTTGGCTTCTTGCAGAGGGGAAGAGGCACGTGCATTATGCATGGAAAAAGCTTCAGAAGAAAAAGATGAAATGGAGAGAAGGAAATTGAAGGAGAGATTAATTGGAACGCAAAGGGCACAAGAGAATCTGTGTTCTGTTTTTTTGGAGACTCGGGAGAAGTTCACTAGATGTGTTCTTCTCATTTTTGACAGTGCCATTCGCCCTCTTGATTTTGTACAGGTCATGTTGTAATTATCTGTAAAGGTTACTGTAGCACATATGCATGCATGGTGGGGAAACTCATGCTGACAAATGCATGTTACTAATGTGTTGTATATATTATTATTATCAGCTCATGCTAATACAAACATAGATTCAGATGCTTTTGAAGCTGCTTCTGAAGAATGCTCTCTGTTGATCCAATGTATACGGTGGACACGGTCACACAGGAGACAGGACACCACTGTATTTTTCAATTAAAGGAGAGACGGGCGGCTCTGTCACATAAAACTCGTTTCATATCAAGCTGTTCGGCTCAACAGTCGTTGGGCTGGTAACGTAATTCAAAATTTTAGCTTTTAGCATGAAGATATAAAGAACATGCAGACTCGCAGCAAAACATTGATGAAAAAAGTCCCAAGTCAAAGTTGTCCGTTAATTGTAAGGCCGTGCAATGTCTTGGCCTCTGTTGGCAAACCTCCCTGAGCCGTTGAAAGCAGACAAATAGAAACTTATGACGGAGCAGCTCCACTGTGGAGTTGCAGTAATGTGAAGTCAATGTTGGCAAGCTCCAACTCCAATCCAAAAAGGGTGGTTACATAGGAAATGACTGAGATACCTTTGATCTGTTTATTGTTACAGCTCAATCAAATTCCATGATGAAGTTTGGAGTTGGAGCTGTACCAAACAGGACCTTAGATGAGTTATATTTCATACTGCAATAGAAGAGAAATGTAGTTTGACTAAGAGACACTTTATGCCAATCAGCTAAGATTTAATAAGTTGTGCCATGAATAGGCATGGAAATTTTCATCCAAAAAAAAAGGCATGGAAACAACTCATAATTTTAGTTTCTCGTTTTCACATCGAGTTTCTCTATTGTTCTTGCAACCACTAACCTGACGGTGTCAAGCAGTTGATAAAGGACAGATTGTCCCTTCGCAAAAAAGAAAAAAGGAGAAAAAAGAAAAAGAAAGAAAGAAAGAAAGAAAGAAAGAAGGGACGTAATGCATTACTTAAAAAAATGAATATACGCGGGAACGCAAATGGACAATGGATGGCTTAAGATAAGCAAATCTGCTGCATCCTTCTCCCTTTGTCACACCACAACATATGTTGTGTGGCCAATTATTTTGCACTACTCTTGTCATGTTCTTGTATACACTACAATTGACGGAACTACCTGTTTATGTTTTAAAGCAAACTTATTTTAGACAGTTTCTCATAACAAAGGCTTGTTATGAACTTCTGATCAGGGTGAAGTGGATGGAAAACTAGGGGAAACCACAATATTGTAGATGAAACCAGGACAAAGAGGGTTGTGAAAATGGAATAAGGTTTCAGGTTTTCCGAAAGAGTTTTGTTTAGTTACTTGTTCATAGTAGTTTCTTCAATCTTTGATATTGTTTCTCCTTTTTTTTCTTTAGGGATTGATTTGTTTCTCTTTATTGCATGAACATTTTCATTCTTCTTCTTTTTTAATAAAAGTTTAAATCTGAAGAGTGAAAAGAAAGAAAGGTAGGGGGTTAAAAGCAAAAGCAGAAGCCAGAGCAGGCAGAAAAGGGCGTCACAACCGCCCGGCCCCATCCATCCATAGACGACAAAGTGGCATTACGCCTCGCTGCCGTTGGCCGGCCGGCGAGGCGAAGACGACGAGGCAGAAAAAGCACGGCGACAGCGCCATGTCCTTCTTCTTCCGGATGGCGTCGCGGCTGAGGCCGTCGACACCGGAGGAGGTGGTCCGCTCCATCAAGGACTCCTTCCTCGCGCTCCACACCAGGAACCACACCAAGGTGACTCGTCAATCTCTCCTCCCCTCCCCTGCTTCTTTGCCATCTATTTGGAGATCAAGAGGCTGAAGCGCTCGCTCCGGGGCCTTCGGAGACTAAATCGGATGGAAAAGTCGCGATTTTGGCGGTGGTTTGATCTCCAGTTCCGGTAATCAGGTGGATATATCATTGTTGGCTGTTGGGATCATTTCCGCCGTTTCGTTATAACAGAGCAGTCCGAATTGGCCGTGGAATTCTCTTCGTATATTCGGGTGTGCCGAACTGGGATCGTGCGTGATGATTAGCCCCGTTCATCTCGTTGTCGTGCTTAGGATGAACCAGATAGAAATACTAGTTAGCACAATAGTTGGTAAAATATGCAGTTGTTACGGAGTTGCAGACTTGCAGTGCTCTGTTTGTTCACAGGGTGCGTTTTATTGCTTATTTTGCTGTTTGTTCCATGCTCCACAAAGCTGCTAGTTCGCGTTCAAAACAGAAGCTGCTAGTTTCATGTTCTTTTTAAAAAAATACTAGTTTTATATTGTAATGGTGATAAGGCTGGGGTGGTTGGTCGTGTCATGGTATGGTGACGCAAGTCATATTTATTCAGTTGTTTATGGAAATGTCAGAATGGTAGCAAACACATTAATCCTTTTGTTAGGCTCTGGAAGAAGTTGAGAAAAACATCTCATCCTTGAGGCTGATGCTTTCTGGAGATGGAGAAGTAGAACCAAATGAAGAGCAGGTGCTACAGATAACCCTTGAAATTTGCAAGGAGGACCTCCTCTCCCTCTTCGTCCAAAATCTACCTTCCTTGGGCTGGGGAGTAAGTCTCAACTCTTGATTAAATGTGTTTATCTGTATTTCCTTCACCGGTGCATTGAGCTGATTTCTTATGTTGCAGGCAAGAAAAGATATGGTTCACTGCTGGTGCATTTTGTTTCGGCAGAAGGTCGATGAAAGTTATTGCTGCGTGCAGTATATTGAAAATAATCACCTGGAGCTTCTAGATTTCCTAGTCGGTTGGTGAGTCATCCATTTATTGATTTAAGATAGCACTTTTCACGGGTATGCTAAAATGATTGTGTTGTAACCTGTAACAATTTGATTGTAGAGAGCTAGATGTGCTTTTAATTACAAGCTATTATCTCTATGTGGTCTGTAATTAGCTGGTGGATCTCCTTATCTTCCATGTCATATTCTCCTTTATGGACTTTAGTAATTATCATCTAGGTCTCTGACCAGTTGCCTGCAGACAAAGGGGCATGCACTCTGGGCCTTACAATCCATAATTTTTATCTTTCGTGGCATCAGTGTTTATATATAACTCTATTTATCCCTTTTTGTGTCTATGTCTGTATCCTTTTATTTAAGTTTAATCGATTCTCTTTTTTTAACAGCTACAAGAACTTGGATGTTGCATTGAACTGCGGGAATATGTTAAGAGAATGCATAAAGTACCCAACACTTGCAAAGTAAGGGTTCAAAATTTCCATTCATTTGTGTTTCCATTTATCATGATTCTTACCGAATTTATTATGCATATCTTGGATTATAAAGCACTGCATATATGCCTCAACTATAACATAACTGAAGCTTTTGATGTGTTTGGACTGAATCTCCCGTTTAGTATATATTATACATAAAACTGGCTTGTTCTTTTATGGATGATAATTTTGCTAGCAAGGTTTGTTCAAAAGAAAAAAATGCGATCAGGGAAGCCTAGTTGAAAAAAATATAACTTTTCTAAATCTACAAAAGGAAGTGAAACTCATTTGTGTTACTTTACACTTACAGGAGTAAAAATATACAAAACCTTTAGTTGTATTCTTTCTGATTACAATACATTACGCACGAATCATCAGACCAGCCTTGAATCCTCATATTAACCTTACCTTGAAAGTATAAGGTGTGAATGGTTTTGTTGATTCTGTTCAGATAAATCTCTACAATAGCAGAGTTCCCTAGAACTGAAGAAACGACTGGTAATATTTAATTAGATTAATTTTGCATGCATTTGATTTTGTAGTGCTCTTTCAGATACATATTGGAATCTGGTAGCTTTGAGCTGTTTTTTGAGTACGTTGAGCTGCCAAATTTTGATATTGCTTCTGACGCTCTGAACACATTCAAGGTAAATAAATATGTGCAGATTTTGTTTTAAGTATCTGACTTCCTTCTTCTGGTGCAAGAATCAATATTGATGGCTGTTCTTGGTAAGATGGTTGCAGGATCTGCTTACCAAGCATGAAACTGTTGTCGCAGAGTTCTTGAGTTCCCACTACGAGCAGGTCACTACCTTTTTTTTTTTTCTGAAATACACCTGTGTTCATGCCAATAAAATAATACATTATAGTTTTTTTAGAGTTTCATCAAGAATATTTCTTGCTAAGTTAATACTATACTATAAGTGATTGTCATGTATCTTTGTCAGTTGAACCAGATTATGCACGTTTACCCTTTTGTGCATCACTCTGATTGTGTAGTATTTTCCAGTTCTTTGAACTCTACACAAGGCTCTTGTCATCTACAAATTATGTAACAAGAAGACAGGCTGTGAAGGTTTGACTATTTTTTATCTGCAGCAATTTTTATCAACTTGTTCATTTTGGAAGAAAATTTATACTGTCATCTGTGTGTCAGTTCCTTTCAGAATTTTTACTTGAGGCTCCAAACGCTCAAATAATGAAGCGATTCATTGTGGAAGTTCGTTTCTTGAACATCATGATTAATCTACTGAAGGTATTTTCTATATATATTTTGTATTTCATATATTAGCATAGAAATATAACTATCCAGCTATTCCACTACTCTTCTTCTTGGTTCTATATTCATAACTTCACTGTCAATGTTGTTTTGATGAAAGTAAAGGTTCAATTAGCGTCAAAATATAAGTAAAGTTTTGACAATTTAATTTTTTATCTTTAAATAAAACAGACATCCTATTTGAAGACTTCCGGTAGTTGTCCTGGCTTCCTAAGCAAAGAACATTTTGAGTACATTGGTACCCATGTTCTATCACAACATCTATAGTTCTTATATAAAGCACAAATACGTGATTCGGAAGGAAAGACCTTTTCATGTATTTCATTACTATCTTATCAACCCTTATTGTATTGACCTGCACCATTTTCAGGATTCAAGCAAAAATATCAGAATATGCGCCTTCCACGTTTTCAAGGTATCATCATCTTTTAGTGCTCATACATGCATGCACATGCATTTGAATGATCATTCTGACCATTTTCTGTGCTGAAACAGGTATTTGTTGCGAATCCAAACAAGCCTCGCTGTATAATTGAAGTTTTGCTAGACAATCGCAGAGAACTGTTGAAGCTACTCCAGAATCTCCCTGCAAGTAAAGGTAGGGTTGTTCCTGAATGTGTACTACTCAAAAGGATGATGTAACTGAATGTTTCCAACCAAAGCACTGAATGGATGATGCATCTCAGTGGACGACGTATAAGAAAGTATTCTTTAGAGTAATATTCATTTTCTTAATTCTGCAGGTGAAGATGATCTTGATGAAGAGCGGGATATAATCATTCAGGAGATCGAGAAGCTAGCATGATGATCAGTACAAACCCTTGAAATTATCAGAGAGCGACCAAGCTGTGTTCTTTGGAGGCCTTTCAGGATTTGCCTACTACGCACACCAAAAGATCCAAAATCGTGTTCCATAACGCGTCCCAGTGCTGTTGTCTTTTATGAAGATGTTTGCAGCTAGCTAGTCGACAGAAGACCATGGGAAGGACTAAAGAGAGAGGACAACAAAGAGGTGCGATGTGGAAACGCTAATGGAGTGGCTTTTAGCTTTTTGCGAGCGATACATTGGTATTACCTTTGTTATGTGATGTGTATATAGTTTCAGCAAAATTCACAGTATGGAAAATTGTGGATACTACTGGGCTCAGCATCTGTTGGAATCAGCTACTGTTCCGGTGGCTATGGCAGGAGGAGGGCCCTATCCTATTCAGGAATAACCCCGAACCATTCTGTAACGACTACTGGGGCAACCTAGCACAAACGAAAGCATATACGAGGCCATAAGGACAAGCAATTGAAACCCAAATCTGAACAACACATGACATAAGTAGCTGAAACTGAAATAAAATTCCAAATGGCACATCAACTAAATTGTAATCATGGGGACAAGAAGTCAAGCAATTCTCCACCCACGCCAGATCAGAAACTGAAACCTGAATTGCAACGCCATATGGCTCATCAATGGTCACCAAGTACCCACAACTACAGCAAGATGAAATATGGATATGCCCCCAATTAACAATAGCATCAGAATCCAACCCAGTACCAGTGATTATTCAGAATCCGAAGGCTAGCAGTAACCAAAGCCTACGATACGGTACAGGCACCAAATGGAAGCAGATATCCCAAAGCCAACGACCAAAGTCTCGTTGACTCGTTCAGAATCGATCAGAATCCAGAAGCCGGTCGCCTAGCTCACAAAACTAGCAGACATACAAGAAACCGGTTGCCATGGCCTGCGCGCAGCTAAGTTTCCAGCACGCCGGCCAGCTCCCGGAGCGTCATCTACAGGAAGCACACGGCGCGACCACAGTGAGCGCACCTGGCGCCACAGCGGGGTTCTATCGGAGTCAGCTTGTGACCCTGCTCGTCCACGTACGTCTGCACATACAGACACAGCAACAGCACAAAAGAGAGCGTATCAGTATTCAGTATCATCAAGATATAATAAGCAAGTAATAGTAGTGTCCTATATAAGAAAACAAGAACTGAATTGCCACGAGTACTGATAATATTTGAGTACACGAACTCGAGTCATAGTAGTGCAGAATCCAAATGTGTGTGGTGCACATCTGTTGGGTGTATTTGAATCGAGGAATCAACACATTTTATATCTGGTCTTTCAGATGAATCATCGTGAAATTCATATACGTACTGTATATTACATTGGGCATGTCAGGATCAATAAGGGAACGATCGATTATCTCATTCCATTCAAGTCAAACAAGGGTGCTTGGTGCCTTGGTTTAAGTTAGCAATGAATAATTCACCACGCACCAACTTATCCATCAACCCAAACAAAAACCAACACTGCATCCACCAATCGACTGATAATAGCATCCTGCTAATCTCCTACATAGGATGCTAACTGAATCTACAAAACTTTCTAGGAACAAACAACATTAATGGTTCTGTCAGTGCAGGGAACCTAGCTAGTAGCTAATGCAGAACATTTCAAGCGGGGGATACGAATCATACTCGACCTGTATACCCAAACAATCACTGATTCGCTGCACTAGCTGCTAATCCCTCCCGGCAGAGGCGTGTCTGAGAAATGCCACCCCGAATTCCAAAGTTTCAGTTGAAACCCATGATGCAAACAGACAAGTTTAGCCCAATCATGACCTCAGAAGTTCACGTTTTCTGAACAGTTCTGAATCCGGTTCAGTCAATTCTCGATTCAAGTTTGCCAGCACCAACTCTATCTATGGATCATCCACGACAACGCAAAAATCAAGCAGCAGAAATGCGCTGATAGGAGAAGATGAAAGCGAACCTCGATGCCGTCGAAGTAGGGGAACCACGGCTCCGAGCTGGTGCAGCGCACGCAGTGGCGGCCCTCGCAGTCGACGACGCGGACTGTTTCGTGCCCGGCGTGGTGCGCGCACAGCGCGGCGGAGAAGCCCGCGGCGCAGTCCAGGCAGAAGGAGTCCCTGGTGGCCCCGGAGGCGGCGGCGGCGGCGCGGACGACGACCTCGTGGCCCTGGCCGCGGTGGTGCCCGGCGCAGCAGTGGTCGCAGAAGGCGGCGGCGCAGGGCACGCAGAAGCGCTCCGCCTTGCAGGTCGCGGCGAAGTCCTCGGCGAGGAGCTGCCTGATCCACGGGGGCGCGGCGGTGGTCTGCGTGTGTATTAGACAAACATATGCGCCGCCGACGGCCGGTCAGCAGGTACACGAGGCGAGCAAGATGGTGCAACCAAATAACTAGCGAACCGAGAAGAGGGGTGGAGAAGAACCACTCCCCTTGCGGTTCGCCATTGCTGAGACGACGAAGAGGATTTTGGGATTCCTCCGGGCAGAAGCGCAAAGAAGGCGACGGTGTGGTTGGTTGCGTGGTTTTATAGGCATGAAACGCCTATAATATTTTTTTATTAAGCCTTCTACGTGCGATTTATTTTCAGCACCCGTCATTCTTTGTTGTAACTTCACGTACATAGAATTTATCTTTTTGTCCTATTTTTAAGAAAACGAAAACAACTCTAACGATTTTTTCTACATATATTTCATGAGCTTAATATTTGAAAAAATATTTCTATAAAGTTTGAAAAAAATTGGATCAAAGAGTTTGTAGGAAGGTTTTAGAAACTTTTATTTGAAAGTTTTGAAAAAGAGAAAACATTCTACGGAAAATGATGTTGTATCTGGTATCAACGGTACTATCAACAACATTTAAGTAGTATTTAATTTATTTTTGTCTGTAGTGGCAACAGCACGAGGAGCGAATACCAACCGACAGCTCACACTCCCACCCAGCCGCCTAGGGTTCTGCCGCTGCCACCTTCCCCGGTTTGATGGCGAGCCAGAGGTCGAGGTGACCTCTAATAAAGTAAGT
Source organism: Eragrostis curvula (assembly GCA_007726485.1). Classification (NCBI taxonomy): domain Eukaryota; kingdom Viridiplantae; phylum Streptophyta; class Magnoliopsida; order Poales; family Poaceae; genus Eragrostis; species Eragrostis curvula. The sequence continues at coordinate 31,138,372 of CM017443.1, forward strand.
TTCGCCGACATCCACGTCCACCCTTCTCCTCCCGGCCTAGATCTGGCCTTTCTCAGCCTCTCCACCGCCTCCCATGAGTGGCAACCTTCTTCTCCCCCACGTCCTGTCCTCTGGCGGGGCTCAACGGGAGAGGGGGCGGCTATGACATCCGGGCAGTGAAGGCTGCCCGCGTCGGGGTCGGCAGATGTGCCACCCCTAACCTGCCGGGAGCGAGCCTGGCCCTCTGCCCCCGCTACCATGTCGGTGAGCCCAAGCAGGTGGGCCGGAAGGTTGGACTGGACGCCGTCGCTGCACAAACGCCTCCCGAGATCCCCTCACCGACACCATCCACGAGGCTACGCCACTGCCATCCAGCCTCGACGTCCTCTCCAAGCACAAATACAGACCTTCACCGACCTACAACTCCTCAATGCCAACGACATCAAGCCTCATCCTCGTCCACGGTACTTGCTTCCTCGACGTCCACCACGACAACAGTCTGTACTTGTCGTCTCTCAATAGACGCCGACCGCTATGGCTGCTTTGTCGAATGCGACTCGGAACCTGCAAGGCTAGCTCCAGGAGATCCGCCATCCAAAGATGGTGTTTGTGCATGCCTCATGCGTCCGGATGAATTACAACCACATCAGATTTCTCCGACGAGGAGCATTGTTGCATGCACAACACTTCTCATCCAACCTGTGCTAATGCAGCGAGGCCCTTCCGGCAGCCAGTCCGTCGCCAGCAATTCTTGGGCTTCATTGTTGTTCCCTAGGATTTTCATCTTGCCACGTGATTGACATGCACGAGTCTGTTCGGACGCATGTCCTCTACGTTGGCATGATTGTCGGTCTCGTCTTTGGTGCTATACACAGTTGTACTACGCTTTTTTTGTTAGAGTGCATGTCCTGAGGTTCTAGAACCTCTATGTCTGTAATTTGTCTTTGATGAAATACAGACACCCCTTAGTATCAAAAAAAAAAAAAGACAAAGAAAACTAACAGCTCATACCATACATCGTCGAGCGCAAAGACAACGGCACACTCATCTTCATCGTCAACAGTGACGTGAGTAGGGAATGCTTGGGAGATACTCATGCTGTTTAGGTGGGATGAGTTGGTCCGCTCCATTTTGAGGGACCAGCTCGTCCCCCGAACAATTCACTTTGTCTGATTTACCCCTGAACAAACTAATAGCTTCAATTACTCCCTCAAACAATTCATGTTGGTGCAATATACCCCTTATCATGAATTAACTTTTTTATTTCTCCGTGTACAAACTGAATTTGAAGCTCAAATTTTGTTTGATGGTAATTGACACAAAAGGCTATGTTAAAATAATTATAACATATTTTCTAGATACTATTTACATAGTCTAGTACAAGTTCATACTAAATACATACAAATGATGTAAAAAATATGTATAATTATTTTTACATAGTTTATTGTGTGAGCTATCGTCATGCAAAACCTTAGCTTCAAATTCAACTTGTATGTCGAGAAACAAAAAAAAAAATACAAAATGCAATAGGGGGTATATTGCACCAACCTGAATTGATTGAGGATGTAAATTAAGTCATGATTTTTCAGGGGGTAAAATAGACAAAGTAAATTGTTTGGGATAGTAAATGAAGTTTTCTCTAGTTAATTTTTTCCCAAGAGTGTACTTGCAAGCAGCCTATAGATTTAGTATATTGGGTTAAGAGGTTTTGGTGATTTTGTGTCTTGATGTTGTCGGGAATGGGTATGTAGGTAATTGGCATAAAACCGTTGGCAAAGATGTGCAGGAATACTTGATCACATGAACTGAGAGCCTCTTTGGTAGGGCTTTTCCAATGGCTTCTCTAGCGGCTTCACGCGATTTCCAACCAATAGGGGTGCTTCCTCAGGTGCTTCTCCTTAAAAAGTGGAGGAAACGCACCCAAAAAAAAGGTGAAGCGGGAAACCACAAAATGGTAGTTTCACCGGCTTCTCCACCCTCCTCTTTACATATTTGTCCCTAAAAATAAGGAGAAGCTGCAGAAGAAGCTATTTTGCCAAACGTTTCAGGCACAGCCGCAGACACAATTAGTACAACCGTTTTTCTAAAGAAGCCACAGCCACAACCCTACCAAAGGGGTCCTGAATATTGGGTTAAGCAGTTTTGGTAGTAATGTTCTATCGAAAATACTTTGCTGCCCAATGGTATGTATAGCTACCAACCCCCCCCGGGGGGGGGGGGGGATAGCTGCCAGCCATCAGATAGTATTTTGTTAAGATTCGTGCAGCTTTATCACACATTTAATTTGTGGGCGGGTGTTAGAGACGGCAGCGTGGACGACCACCTCGTGGCCCTGGCCGCGGTTATGTGTGGCGCAGCAGTGTGGTTGCAGAAGGCGGCGGTGCAAGGCACGCAGAAGCGGTCCGCCTTGCAGGGGGCGAAGTCCTCGGTGAGGAGCTGCCTGATCCACAGGGGCGCGGTGGTGGTCTGCATCTGTACATAGTAGACAAACATATGCGCTGCCAACAGGCGATCAGCAGGTAGGCGATGCGAGCAAGATGGTGCAACCAAACAACTAGCGTACCAAGAAGAGTGGTGGAGAAGAACCACTCAGCTTGCGGTTCGCCATTGCTGAGAGATAACCATGAGGATTTTGGGACTCGTCAGGGCAGAAGCACAAAGAAGGCGACGGTGTGGTTCAGATGGTTGCGTGGTTTTATAGGCTTGAATTTTTTTTTTATAAACCTTCTAAATTTTATGCGTCTAACACAAATGCGCGTGATTTATTGTCAACACACGTCGTTCTTTGTTGTAGCTTCACTTGTTCTATTGTTAAGAAAACAAAACAACTCTAATGATTGTTTCTGCATAGATGTCATGAGCCTAATATTAGAAAAAAATTGTAAAAATTTGAAAAGATTGTATCACAAAGTTTTGGAGGAAGGTTTTGGAAACTTTTATTTGAAAGTTTTGAAAAAGAGGAAACCTTCTACTGAAAATAATGTTGTATCTGGCAACAACTATACTTACTAATTTCTTGAGATTCAATCAACGGTCCAGAAGCAAATGTATTTAGGTAGTATTTAATTTAATTTTTGTCTGTAGAGTGGCAAAGACACGAAGAGCGAACACCAACTGACAACTCATACCATACGTACGACACACTCATCTTCATCGTCACCAGTGATGTGAGCAGGGAACGCTTGGGAGACTTGACAGTCACGCCCAGTGGCGAAGACACATTAGGCCAGCCTGGTGCACAGGCACCAGGGGCCGGATCAATTTTCAGCTAAAATCAACAAAATTTGACCACATGTGCACCTCCTTGGGGCGAAATCATGCACCATGTCTGCTCAAGAAATGGCTCGTCTGAGCCTAAATCCTTGTTCCCTAAGCCAAAATGTTGAAGTGTGCCCCATGAGCTCTTGAGTTCTAGCTTCGCCACTGGTCACGCCGTTCAGGTGAAATGAGTTGGTGCGAACACCAACCGATAGCTCATACCATACGTTGAGCGCATAGACAACGACACACTCATCTTCATCGTCACCAGTGACATGAGCAGGGAACACGTGGGAGACTTGACAGTCATGTTCAGGTGGGATGACTTGGTGCGAACACCAACTGACAGCTCATACCATACATCGAGCGCGTAGACAACGGCACACTCGTCTTCATCGTCACCAGATTGCGTGGGAGACTTGACAGTCGTGATTCAGGCGAGATGAGTTGGTGCGAATACCAACTGGCAGCTCACACCATACGTCGAGCGCGTAGTCAACGGCACACTCATTGTCATCGTCATCGTCACCAGTGACGTCAGCAGGGAACGCGTGGGAGACTTGACAGTCATGCCGTTCAGGTGGGATGAGTTGGTGCGAACACCAACTGATAGCTCATACCATACTCCGAGCGCGTAGACAACGGCACACTCATCTTCATCGTCACCTGTGACGTGAGCAAGGAATGCGTGAGAGACTTGACAGTCACGCTGTTCAGGTTGGACGAGTTGGTGCGAACACCCAACTGATAGCTCATAGCATATGTCGAGCACGTAGACAATGGCACACTCATCTTCATTGTCAGCAGGGAACGCATGGGAGACTTGACAGTCATGCCTTCAGGTAGGATGAGCTGGTGAGAATACTAACCGATAGGGATGGCAATTCGAGGCGGGTACCCGCCTACCCGTCGGGTACCCGACCCGATGGGGACGGGGATGGGGGACATTTTTCACCCGCCCTGACATAAGTCGGGTACAGGGCGGGGATTGAAACCCACCCATGGGGAACCCGGCGGGGACCCGAAAATTTGAATTTCATTATTTTGTAAATTGGCTAAGTGTGATATGCATGTGTGTTAAGTCTGTATGTCTAAATGTGAGTGTTAAGACTGAATTTTTATTCTTTTGTTTGCATCTGACAATGTGACATGCATGTGTGTGTTGCCAGGATGGCACAATGGCACTTTGTCAATGCAAATTTGCTGTCAACTTTGTCAAACTGATAGGAAAATGTGTTCATTGTGTTTTACCCGTGGGTACCTGATACCCGCCCCGTTACCCGACGGGGACGGGGACGGGGATGAATTTCCACCCATAGGGACGGGGACGGATAGGGATTTCTACCCGACACGTTTGGCGGGGCGGGCATAGGTATGCTCTACCCGTTCCAAACCCGCCCTATTGCCATCCCTACTAACTGACAGCTCATAGCATACGTCGAGCGTGTAGACAACATCACACTCATCTTCATCGTCACCAGCGACGTGTGCAGGGAACGCGTGAGAGACTTTGACAGTCATGTCGTTCACGTTGGATGAGTTGGTGCGAACATTCAGAGTAAAGGAGTATAGTTGGTGGGTTTGGCAAAGGGTAAAAGAGTACAGTGGTGGGCTAGTAGACTACGCATATGTATGTGGGGTGGGCACACAGGTTAGTGGTATGCGGGATAGACACATGGGTAGTGTTTACATAATCCGACCGCTTTAATTATACATCATTTTTTTCATTTTAGCTTCATGCAAAAACATCATGTGAATAATGGTCGGCACAGGACTTCTCCTAAAATATCGCGTGACGTTAGTGTTGGTGGCGTTTTGTATAGAATAATCTAAACCTCTAAAGAATCAGTTTGGAAGAAAATAATTTTGATCTGCCAAATTATACCCACCTGAATATCAACCGTTGATCTAAATAGAATCCAAAGCAAATACCGTCGGATCCTGCCATAACAATTCCTGCCAGCAGGCCCACCAACATAGCGTGACGCCAATTTCATTTGCAGGCCAAAACGGATGACGCGGGATTTACTTTTTTCACCGATGGATGAACTCTACCCGCCCGCCGTGCCGTCCGGATTTTTCTCCCAGTTTCCTTCCTCCTCTTGAATCTCGATTCCTTTCCATTCTCTTCCGGCCTCATTGTTTCTCAAATTTGATCTGGGACGGGAGGACGACGACGGCGATGGCGATGTGCCGCCTCTCGCCCACCCGCCTTCCCTCCCGGCTCCCGTCCTCTCCCCCGCCCTCCCCAACCATAGCCCACCACGGATCCGCGTGCCGCCGTTCAGGCCGCCGCCCCCTGGACGAGCGCATCGAGATGCAACCTCGGTGAGCATGTGTCCGCCGTCCCCTAGCTCCCCACCTCCACGAAACCAAGGGGCAGAACTCAGAAGCCGCACAAGCAGAACAGTCGCAATCTGCTATCAGGTTCCGTGGATGGGCTGCCTCTCAGATCCTTTAGGTAGGTTCACGTATCACCACTCATTTCTCCCACACTGATCAATCTCCTTGCCTCCGCATCCTCATTGATTTGATCCGGTTTCAAAGGATTGCAGTGGCGGCGGATCGACGTGTAGTAGCAGCAGCGGTTCCTTGCGGATGCGCATCAACGCCAGATCCCGGCTGCACGTCGGCTGATCCCGAATGCAAGGCGGCGGATCCTGAATGCAAGCGGCGGCGGCGTCCCTTAGTCTTCTGTGGCGGCGCATGGTGCTGGTTCGTCAGTTCCTCCTCCCCTCAAATCCCAATCGCTTTGCTCTCGTTAATAGACTGTATGCTCTTCTTTTTTTCCTTCAGTTATTTTTCCTTCAGTTACATGCATATCTCTGATCTGTGGCCGGGATCCAATTTTTTTCCTGTGTTCGATTTTTCTGTCTTTATACGTCCTGTACTCTTCAATTTTATATGAGCATTAGCCAAGTCCTTGAGGCAATGTAGTTCAAGATGCGGCAATTCTGCAAGTAACTGATAGTTCTTGTTGTGCCTATTACCTTGTAGTTGTGATTACATATTGTAATGTGGAAAAAATAATCGCTGCCTTTGTTCTATATCTAATTTAAAATGAATGCGGTGCCAATTAATTCAGGGAGCTATATATCTTACCAATGATTGTATTGGATTGAATTCACAGAGTTAAAAGTTTTCCATGTCAATTACATCATGTAAGTTCGTTAGAGAGAAATAGCCTTGATTGTTTTCTGAATATGCAATATGTTTTTCCAACGTGTGCAGGTTACAAAGACTGGAATTGTTAAAAGTGAACTGAACTCTCTGTTCTCAATTTGCAACAACTGACACCAAAATGGATTGGCCATGAGGTAATCTAATGTAGTTCAATATAGTATAACAGATCCTAGCTGCTCCATGATTATAGATTATCAATAGTACTTCTGTAATAAGAGCATCTTGTCATCTCCGTTTGTGATACAGACCAAGTATGGTAGTCTGCACACAAAACGTACAGCACAGACATCTCAAATGCCAGTGAAGCACTCCCATTTTTATTTCGACTTTAATTGACATCGTACTTATAGCACAGAAACGGTATTTGATAAAAGACGGTGCTGAGTTAATTATTCCTCACTGTAGGTTTTGCAGAGAGAAATGTAGACATGGTTGCAGGCCACAAGTAAATTTTGATGCTATTTTCGATCAATCAATCATGGGTGGCAGAAGTTATACATTTGTCATGCGTAATTATAGAATGCTTAAAAGTTTATATATGATTTCGTTTGCTTTTTTAGTTTGGTACTAAGAAGAGTTTCCAACTGCAGGGATATTAGATATTGTTCTGTCTGAGGTCAGGGGAAGAAAAAAAGGAGAATGGTTGCGATGTACTTGTCATGCAGGATGCTTGTGCCTTTACTGGAGCTTTTCTTCTCAGGCATAGAGAGCATTGAGATGACCCAGAGTGAATATATTTCGAAGAAATTCAGTGTAGTTTGGAGAGTGGGTCTATGCAGACTGAGAATACATCCAAGGGATTAGTGCTGGTATTTTTGTGTTTTTTTTTTTGTTTTGTTTTGGTGATTCGTCCATCGGTGGTTGCTGTTGATTAGTGCTTTGATGGCCTCCTGCTATTGATTTTCGAAGACATTTGGCAGCGTGGAGTATATCAATTTCCCTTCCCCGACCCCCTAACACCAGGCACGACCAATCCACATCCTCGACTTGTCCAAGATTCGATGGTTGAGGTAAGTCTACTGCTGTCGATGTTCCCAGGCTCCCAAGTGATTTTCTTGCCTGCATATTGATAAGATAGCAATCTTTCCAGTCCTTTCAAGGTTGCAGTACGAAGTGACTTTGAGACCCCGGCAATAGCACTGACTTGGTAACCAATTTTAATTTTCACATTAACTCAGAGGATATCCTGCTCCGGGACATTCGATGGAATAAAGGTTGGTGCCTTTTACTTTCACGTGCTTTCGTAAATAATCCCTGTCTGCAGAAACTTTGTGAAATCATCACTGTTAAGAGTGGAGCGTAGCTTTCCCATCATGCAGTGACTTTCCAGAATAAATATTGATTACTTTGTATATATGAATGGGTTGGACTGAAATATGGGTGGTTGTGTTGTGATGTTTGAATTTATCCTTGCAATTTTAAGAGATGACATATAGGGCATTTCCATCCACGCTTGGACCAATTATCGCCGTGTGTGCATCAGACACAAGATGTGCTTGTGAGTGTTGACTACCTCTGGAGTCACAGATCTTCTATTTTTCATTTTTTGGTAGTACTCATGTCGATGTGGGGGAAGCTCCATTCCCTTGAAGGAAGATGCAGGGGCGGCATGTAGCGAGGTTAGATGGTTTATTGGATTTTGTTTTTATCAATCTTTGTGGGATAAATTTGTTTGTTAAATAATATTTGATTGCTTCGTCACAAGAGAATTATGGTAATTGTTTTAGATAAAGTGCGTTGAATGATCTGATGATAGTTTTGGATAAGACCATATGAAACTGTAGCTAGCTGTCAGTTGAAAGTGCATGTGGTGATCCACAAAATGAGGATTTCTAACTGTGAGTCTGTGGGTATCATTGCAGGCCTACTTGAGTTCAGGGATGTAAAACATGCAGTAGCAGGTCTGATCACGGGTCCTGATCTTTGATTCTTGACCATCACGACAAGTCATGGGCCTGGGATTATTGGAATAGACACGAAACGATGGTGATATTTTTGACAAAATTATCTATGCCACTGAGTACACCATGTAAATTAAAGTATATATTGAATGCCTTTTCCTTTGAAACATTTTGTTTTCAGACTTGCAATGAATACACTACAGTTTTGCACAAAAAAAATGAATTCAGTACATACAGAGACATTTTTGAGAAATTTTCTGCGGATTTGCAGAGATGTGTTTTCCTTGGATAAGACTGCAACCATCTATTTGAATATTGCAGATCTTCAATGGAGGGACTACGAAAGGTATGGTGATGTTGTTCCTCAAATATTTGATGAATTGAACTAACTAGGAGCAAGCTGTATAACCTAAGAGCAGGGAGCAGATCATCTTTTATTTTTTATAAGTAACACACGGAAGCATTGAGGCTGCATGGTTACTTTGTTTCATGATCATCTACTTGTAATGGATTTGGTGCAGACTTATTGGATTGTGCGTTGCTTAAGAATGCAAAATCACTTATTAGGCATTTAGATCACCTTGTTGACTTTATTATCTTAGTTTTAATCTAAGGTAAGAACGTCACAATTGTGCAATATCAAGTTGATTATTTATCTGCATAGAAGATTTTCCTATACAACTGCCAATTTATGGAATGCAAAATCTTGTTCTATGCTTTTTAAGTTCAAACATTTAGTAAATTGAGTAATAGTTTTACTGAAATAATGCTGCAATTGACAAAAAAAATATCTTTTCATAACAGACAAGATGAAGGGGTGATGGACACGATGAAAACCGTGAACTGAAACTATATAATATTGAACTTAAACGATTTGAATTGATCTGGAATTTCAAAAATTGTCTTTCTCAAATAAATTGGCAGTCTTTCCAATAGAAAAAAACAATTCAGTCAATGCATGTGGGTGAGCAAGTTATTGCACAGGTTCTATATTGCAATCCAACTATGATATGAATTGTGACAATAATTTTAATGTACGGATTGTAGAGCACATGAGAGTATCTTTTGGAATTTTCTCTGATTTTGGATGATGTCCTGTATTGAAGTTAAGAAAGAAAATAATGTTTTGTAATTATTTGTGACTGGGAAAACTGAGCTAGCTTAGTGGTTAGCTTAATTGGTCGTATTGTGTGCTGCTGACTGGGGTTCAACCTTGGTGTTGCACCCAAAAAAAATTTCCTTTGGTGTCATATGAGCATGCTACATTAGAAAATTTTCCTTCGATGTGATATGAGCTTATGTTCTGTTGTGTGCTCTTCTGGACCCAGTTGGTAGTCGGAAACGTTGTGACGAAGCGTGGTTCAGTACAGGTGAGTCAGTGAGAAGAGCTCGCAGCCGGATCAAGTCGAGCAACCCATCATCTAATCAGGATCACATGGCTTCAGGCAGGCAACACCATTGCCAGGTTGGGATGTATTTTTCTGCCAGCCTATCTAGACCGTGAGTATTCTACTGCTTGGCCTATCTACTTGTGGCAATGAGGCTTTAGCTCTTTTTAATTTATTTTGTTTAATAGTCTTGGAAGTTGCCAGGTTGGGATCATAAAATTATTCTATCTGATTAATTACTACTTACTACTTGCTATTTGCAGTTTTCTCCCAGGTACAACAAACTACTGCAAGAGTGAGTCATTGCGTCTCAGCAACATGTGAGTATGCAAACCCTGCAACTTAGAAGATCTGGGCCAACAGTCCTATGATGGAAGGATTGGAGTTCCAACATCCTGTTAACACTTGCTCTATGTTGGAAAAACTTATTTCTACCCAAGTAAGATAGTTCCATGGAGGTATGGATGCATAGTGCTTCCAAAAAGTGTTGATACATCGTTGTGTTTTTTTTTTGGGAAAAATTCCATCCATACCATCACCTTTGGTGCAATTTTCATCTATACCATCACCTTGTGTCAATGACATGTAGGACCTGACCCCACATGTCATTGACTAGATGGTATAGGTGAAAACTGCTTCCAAAGTGATGGTATGAATGTTTTTTGTTTTCTTATGATGTACGAATGGTTTATGTGCTCTGTCATACTACTGAAATGGCGATAACCATGTTCATTGTGTAATACAAACTTCTACTTGATATATGCTATGACACTTTGCTTAAGATTTGTGGATTTATGGTTCCACAAAATTGATTTTTCTACGAAATTTTGACGGTTTGACTAATCGGTTGTCTTGCATATTGATGTTCCTGTCGATTGACCTTAAATTTAATGTTTGAATATTTTTTCCTGGCTAAATGTTTCTGAGAATTGACAGTATGGGAATGGATACGAATTAGGGAGGAGCTTCACTGACAGATGCTTCTTTGTTGATCATGCAAGAGCTATGGCAAGCAACCAACCAACCGTGTTTGGCACTTCTGGGGGATTGACCACCAATTTCCCCGAGTCTGTAACACCAGCATGCCTCTCATACTGTCATACATTTTCTTAAAACAAGACCAATCTTGCATTGTAATCTTTTTCGCATGAAGTTGCTTACCTGAGACGAGCCTTACATTGTTATACACATGTAAACATATTTTGCCAGTTTGCTCTACATGTGTAAACATATTTTATTTCTTAATATATTCCATTGTGATAGTGGTCTTTGGATGTCTTGCCATGTTATTTGCAGTGCCCTTTCTACGAGAAATTTTATGTTTCGTTTAATTCCAAAGTTAGTATATACTCCCTCCGTCGCGTAGGTCAGTTTTGACTTATTTCCGTTCGATTATTAAATTTTTGTAACCAACTAACAACCATGTATTTATTTTAGGCCAAAAAATTGACTTTTCGTGATGCTCTCCAGTTTTCGTTTCATGATCCTTTTCTTTCTCTTTTCCTTCCACATCTCCATGCAACTCGGTCATGCTTTCCATTCTTCAATTCAAACTCCTTGTGTAATCACCTCTCCATGAAACGAGTGAAATGATTTCCATATGACTGCTTTCCATTTTTCAATTCAAACTCCTTGTGTAATCACCTCTCCATGACATACATGAGTGAAATGATATCCGTATGGCTGGTGATTAATGGCACGAGTGTGTTGTTCCCAAAAAAAAAAATTTGCACGAGTGTGTTATACCTTTGAAAGTTTGAAGTGGCCTTTCGTGATTCTTTCTAAATTAATAAAGTTTAAAAAGAACATGTAGTCATGTTGTTTATAATTCTTTTTTTTTTGAACCAGTGTTGTTTATAATTCTCGTGGACCTACCAAATGATGTAATTTTTTAATCACGTGCGTGGCGCACGTGCATTTTTACTAGTGAAATGATAGTTGGTGAGTTTTATTAAGCCTTCTAAATTTTAGACGTCTCCATATACGATAACACGATCGCGTCTGATCCCGTTTGTGATATGAAAAAACTTTCTGTGAACAGCAGTACACGCCTCCTCCTAAAATATCGCAGGGCGTTAGTGTTGGTGCCATTTGATACAGAGTAAATGAGTGATAGTTGATGAGTTTGTTCAAAGAGTAAAGGGGTGTTAGTCAGCAGTTTAGTAGTCTACACAGTTGTATACGGGGTGGGCACATGGGCCAGTGTTCAGATAATCTGACCTCTTCAAATATACGTCATTTTTTTTGTTTTACCTTTACGTATATAATATGTATCACTTTGTCCTATTGTTAAAACATTCTGTGAACAGCGGTACACGACTCCTCCTCTAGCTAAAATACCGCACCACGCTAGGGTTTGTGTCGTTTCATATAGAGTAAGGGAGTGATAGTTGGTTGGTTTTATTAAACTTTCTAAATTTTAGACGTCTCCATATATGAAAAAACTTTCTGTGACCAGCGGCACATGCCTCATCTTAAAACATCACACGTCGTTATCAGTGTTGGTGTAGTTTGGTACAAAGTAAAGAAGTGATAGTTAGTGAGTTTGGAACAGAGTAAAGGGGCACATGGGCCATTGTTCACATAATTCGACCTCTCAACACTTTATTTGCACTGCGTTAATATTTTAGATGTGCTATGTCAATATTTTTTATGAAAGTGTTGACTCTGTTGTTTATGAAAATGTTGATGGTCGGGTTGTAGGCTAAGTTGGTCGTTTAAGTAGGCCGAATTTGATGGACTATTGGTCTAACCTACAAGTTGAATCTTATAGGTCGTCCTATGCATAGGAGGTTCCGTGCATCGCCAATCCTTGCGCATTGCATCCAAGGTCTGGAGCTCCTTGTTGTTCTATCCTCCCTCCTCCTGCATCCGGTTGATCCTATCATCAGTTCGCCATGATCGGGCTTGATGCCATCCTCTATGAATCAGTAAGTATTGTGTTGAATCTTGTAGGTCATCCTATGCATAGGAGGTTCCGTGCATCGCCAATCCTTGAGCATTGCATCCAAGGTCTGGAGCTCCTTGTTGTTCTGTACCCCCTCCTCCTGCATCCGGTTGATCCTATCTTCAGATCGCCATGATCGGGTTTGATGCCATCCTCTATGGATCAGGAAGTATTGTCCTCTTTCAATTCGTTGGCGCCTATGCCGTGCATGTCTAAAATTCTTGCCCTTTCTTGTATCCAACTTCCCTAAACATTTTTTATTTTTCATTCTTGGAACAATTCACGAATAACTGGAACACTTTATCTTGGTTCTTGAAACATTTTAAGTAAATGGATATAACATTTAGTTTTAATTGCTAGAAGATCTTATGCAAATTGATAGAACATTTGGTTTATTGCTGGAACATCTTTTTTGTTAGGCAAAAATTGTTGAACATCTTATGTAAATGAATGGAACATTTGGTTTGAATAGTTGAAACATTTGCTCACAGGCATCAAATAAGACATGAGTTTGGGGGTATGGCAGCGGGCAATGGTATAGCATGAACAAGTGGATGCGGCGCTAGGGCTTGTGCCCCTGCCTTGCTGACCAAACTTGGATCAACCTTTGCGGACCTAAGTTGGGCCAATGTAGACTGAAAGCCTGATTGTGGGCTGACGGTTGAGGGTGGACGAACTACTGATAACGAGCCTCTTGGGCTATGTATAACATCCTCAATCTCTCTCCACTTGTACTCTTCCAACTCAAAGAAGATATGTGTTACAGTGCACCCTTTCAAAATTTGAATCATTGAGCTCCCTGTTATAGCTCACGATTTTGAAATAACATATCGTTTTCTTTTAACAAATACTCCCTTCTGATAGTGTCGATGTCTATGTCTAGCTTGTGCATTCGTGGATCTCATTTTATGTGCATTCGTGGATATCATTTTCTGTTTGCAGTGCAGTAGCATTGATCCATAGGAACTTAAAGAGTTGTCCATAGGTAAAACTTTTACCGACGCTAGTTTTACCAACTTATGGTATAAGTTGGCAAAGACATTTACCGAAAATGGTGAGTCGGTGAAGGGCCTTTTGACAACTGATGGTAGGATGGAAATAGTGAACCATGGTGTAGTGTAAAGGGTTATGACACTTGTCCATTTCCCTCTCCCCTTTTGCTCTAACAAACATTAGCCCGATACCTACCCTTATTCTATCCGTTGCCTCGTCATATCCACTTCAAGCCATTCAAAATATCGATTCATGGTAATCAGCTCGTGCATCTGCCTATTATAACTGTATAGTTTTTGCATTGATTCAACATGCCCAGCTAGCTAGTCGACAGAAGACCATGGGAAGGACTAAAGAGATATGACAAAAAAGAGATGCGATTTATGGAAAAGCAAATGGAGTGGATTTTAAGTTTTTGCGAACAAGACATTGGTGTTACCTTTGTTATGTGATGTGTATATACTTTCAGCAAAATTCGGAGTATGGAAAATTGTGGATACGACTGGGCTCAGAATCTGGTGGAATCAGCTGCTGGTCCGGTGACTATGGCAGGAGTATTCAGGAATAATAACCCTGAACCGTTCAGTAACGACTACTGGGGCAACCTAACACAAACGAACGCATATATGAGGTCATAAGGCCATGCAATTGGAACCTAGATCAGACAACATATGAGATAAGTAGCTGGAACTGAATAAAACTCCATATGGCACAGCAAATAAAATGTAATCATGGGGACAAGACGTCAAACATTTCTCCACCCACGCCAGATCAGTAACTGAAGCCTCAATTGCAAGCCATCATATATGGCTAATCAATGGTCACTAATTAAGTACCCACAACTACAGCAATGGTGACCAGCAAGATCAGAATCCAACCAAGTACCAGCGATTATTCAGCATCCGAAGTCTAGCAGTAACCGAAGCCTACAATACGGTACAGGCACCAAAGGAAGCAGATATCCCAAGTCCAACGGCCAGAGACTCGTTCAGAACTGATCAGAATAAGAAGCCGATCGTCTAGCTCACAAAACTAGCAGAGATACAAGAAACCGGTTGCCATGGCCTGCGCACAGCTAACTTTCCAGGTCGCCGGCCAGCTCCCGGAGCGTCATCTACAGAAAGCATAGGGCGCGACCACAGTGAGCGCACCTGGCGCCACTGCAGCGGGGTTGCAGCGGAATCAGCTTGTGACCCTGCTCGTCCTCGTATGTCTGCAAAAAAAGAGTGAGCGTATATATGATCAGTATCATCAAGATTACGCAGGTAACAGTAGTGTCCTATATAAGAAAACAAGAACGGATAATATTTCAGCACATGAATTCGAGTCATAGAGGAGCAGAATCGAAAAGTGTGTGGTGCACATCTATGGGGTGTATTTGAATCGGGGAATCAACACATTCTATATTAAGATATGATGTCACACGAATCATCGTGAAATTACACCACGCATATACTGTGTATTACATTGGACATGTCAGGATCAAGAAGGATTGATCGATTGTCCCGTTCCATTCAACTCAGACAAGTGTGTTTATTTTAAGTTAGCAGTGAATGATCCAACTCCGCACCAACCTGTGCATCAACTCAAACAAAGCACAACAACGCATCCACCACCTGACTGGTCTTAGCACCCTGCTAATCTCCAACACATGATGGTAACTGAATCTACAAAACTTTCTACGAACAAAACAGCATCCATCGTTTCTGTCAGTGCAGGGAACCTAGCTAATGCAGATCATTTAAATCGGAGGATACGAATTCATGATCGACCTGTACACCCAAACAATCACTAATTCGCTGCACTAGCTGCTTATCCCTCCTGGCAGACGGGTGTGTGAGAAATGTCACCCCGAAATCAAAAGTTTCAGTTGAAAACCGTGACACAAACAGACAATCAGGACTTCAGAAATTCATGTTTCCTGAACAGCTCTGAATCCAAGTCAATTCGTCGAAGTATTTCATTCAAGTTTGCCGGCACCGGCCAACTCTATCTATCTATGGATCATCCACGACAACGCAACAACCAAGCAGCAGAACTGCGCTGATAGGAGAAGATGAAAGCGTACCTCAATGCTCTCGAACCAGGGGAACCACGGCTCCGTGCCGGTGAAGCGCACGCAGTGGCGGCCCCGGCAGACGACGACGCGGACGGTCTCGTGCCCGGCGTGGTGGGCGCACTGCGCGGCGGAGAAGCCCGCGGCGCAGTCGAGTCAGAAGGAGTCCCTGGTGGTCGCGAAGCACCCCGGCCCCACGCCATGCTGGGCCCCCTCGGAGTCGGAGGCGGCGGCGGCGCGGACGACGACCTCGTGGCCCAGGCCGCGGTGGTGCCCGGCGCAGCAGTGGTCGCAGAAGGCGGCGGCGCAGGGCACGCAGAAGCGGTCCGCCTTGCAGGGCGCGGCGAAGTCCTCCGCGAGGAGCTGCCTGATCCACGGGGGCGCGGCGGTGGTCTGCGTGTGTAGTAGACATTAGACAAACACATGCGCCGCCGACGGCCGATCAGCATCAGGTGGAAGAGGCGAGCAAGGTCGTGCAACCAAACAGCAAGCGAATCGAGAAGAGGGGTGGAGAAGAACCACTCACCTTCCCGCTCGCCATTGCTGAGATCACGAAGAGGATTTGGGGATTCGTCCGGGCAGAAGCGCAGAGAAGGTGTATGACGGTGTGGTTCAGTGGTTGTGGGGTTTTATAGCCTACGCATATTAAGCACCTACTAACAAAGCCTCCAAAATTTTAGACGTTTGTGTTTTCTTTTCATAGATCTGAACATCGATGGTGATTTTAGCTTTCGGGGTTATGGTGTTCTAATCAAGTCTCCATATTTCCCACACGCCACTATTTAATGTAGTATCACGATAAAACAACTGTATTGATAGCACCGATGATGTGGTATAACTAGGTTGATACCCCGCGCGTTGCTGCGAAAATTCAAACATCATATAAAAGATGGCTGATAATAAAAAGTCTAAACTTTGAGAGTATGTATTGCAACACAGCTAAAAAAGTTAATATAATTGATCACGTGAAAGGGTAAAAAGTAGAGAAAGCATTATGATTATGACTATATTCTTACTTTCATTTTGAAGTACATAAGAAAAAACATAAGAAATAGGAAAAAGTCCAAATTACTCCCCTCAAGTATAGTCAAAGTCTACATAACCCCCTAAACTAATTTTTGATTCAATTAACCCTCTAAACTATATTACTTGGTTTAATTTACCCCTAATACAATTTGTCTTTTTTATTTCTCCATGCACAAGTATGGCATTAAGTTCAAATTTTGCTAGATGAGAGTACACATTGTAACTCATGTTATAAAAATAAAAAATATTTCTTACCATTATTTTGACGGGCTGATACATTTAATAATTGAGTAATCCTTGAGATACAATATTATATTGAAAATAACGACAAAAAATTATGATATATTTTTCTAACATACATTGTGATATTCACTACATCCATGCAAAATTTTAAATTAAAATTCAATTTTGCATGGAGAAACAAAAAAAGACAGATTGTAGAAAGGGTGAATTGAACCAAGTGACATAGTTGAAGGGGTAAAATGAACCAAAAGATAGTTTAGAGGGTTATGTGAACTTTAGTTATACTTGAGGGGAGTAACGGGGCGGGTATCCGGTAACCTATCGGTGGAACACTATAAACACATGCTAGCTTTAGAATTCAATAAATTTTTATAATTTTGTAGCCTCTCACACAACAAACAACAACACATGAAAAAATTAATTGAAATTGTTGTTGGGCAGCCTATGGATAGCACACATTAACATGAAACATCCCACATATCATATAAAATGAGTCAAATTTAGAACTCAATTTAAATTTCAGGTACCCGTCGGGTCACCTATGGGTGGGGATAAATCCCCGACTCATGTCGAGACGGGTACTAACGCCACCCATGAGTAGAAAACGAGCCCCATGCCTGACCCTATCGGGTTGGGTACCCGGCGGGTATAGGGTACCCAGCCCGAATTGCCATCCCTAGCGCTACGACCCTAACCATGAACCAAAAGAAAACTACTCCCTCCATAGGCATACGGGCTGAGACACACCTAGAATGCTGGCTTTGTCTGCAGCACATTAATAAAGTCCATTAACAAAGTTGAATTCATCTGCAACATATTACGATATGGAAAACTCATATATCTAACACATTATGACTATTTAACAATTATTTTTTACTTTTTTATCTCAATTCATAAGATACATTAGAATTTGAAACTTGACATAAATATATATTGTGGCGTTGTCTAACATTAAAAAAATAGAGCCAAATTTTTTTCGATGCTACATATATATCTTGTGACGCCCAAAACAGGAGGGTGTCACGTGGGTTAGGTGTCAAACGTGCATAGGCTAAGTTTTAAGCGCGTTTAGAGGAACTACTCTTGATCAACAGAGCAGCCTTATCTAAAAATAGAGCGCAGGTTTCACCAAACGCGGACGCAATCTCCGACGGAGTCACTCTCTTGTACTCTTTAGACACAATCACGAATCCCACAAATAAACTAAATAGAAAATAACTACTAAAAAATAACTAAAGATAAAGCCAATTATATTAAAAATAACAATAATTCTACAAAGAGTAAAGATACAAGAACTATATCAGAACATTGAGAAGACTTCTGGAACTCGATAAAGCTCTCACTCTACTCTACTCTACTCTACTCTAACTCTTAAAGTAACACTATTTCTAAACTATAAATGAGTAATGGAAATAAGACTTGGATGAGGTGTGAATTGTTCTGTTGCCGGTCAGGGGTATTTATAGCCTCCTTAGGATAGGGGGGTATTTATGCCCTAAACTGGAGTGGTGGGGTCACCAAGTCAGGCCAGTTGTCCAAGTCAACGCTCCATATCGTCTTCTGATGGCGGTTGTACAGTTGGTTGCTTCGTGGGTAGGGATGGCAATGGGTACCCATAACCCGATACCCGATGGGTTTTTTCTCTATTAGGGTGTGGGTTTGAACCTATTTCTCGCCTCATGGGTCTGTTAATGAGCATTTTTGTCACCCATGGGTACCACGGGTATGGGTACATTCCCCTGCAACCCATACCCATTTACCCCTGGGGCCTCACGAAATCTATGACACGTGAGTCCATCAGAGGTATATAAATAAAGGGAGGGGTCAGAGAACCCTACTCATCATTTATTTACCTTTGAACGATTTAGTGTTTGATTGTGTAAACTATTAGCGTTTGAGTGGTTAAATTTATTTACATTTGAATAATTTAATCATTCCAGTATGTTATTATATCTAGTTGGATGTTAATTTTTGTGATGCCAAATAATAGGTATGGGTAACCCGATGGGTACCCACACTCATATGGGTATGGGGATGGGAGAAGTTTGAGTCCTCAGGTGGGTATAGGGATGGGGACAGGATATAAAATTCTCGACGGGGATGGGGACATTCCACTGCCCCAGTGGGTAATGTACCCATTGCCATCCCTATTCGTGGGGGCGGCAAAACTAGAGTAAGGGTTAAATTTAGGCCCAAATAGCTCACTTTCTGAAATGTCGATATAATTCCTCGAAATAAGCTCTTCATTCTCCGTGAGTGGCCTCTTTTCAGCCCACTAGAGGAAGGACGGGGCTTCTGGACGCCAAGAGGCCAACCTAGTAATGGGGTCGGTCGGCTTGTGTTTTCTCCGACAGAGGTCTAATTTTCTCTAGATATCCTCCTATATTCAAATATCATCAAAACTTATGGAACTACATCGTCCTCTGTGTGGTGTTCCATCATCTGCAGAACACTTTCAACACCGGAGCGCGCTTCAGTTGAATCCCCAAAATTTTGGACGTGCAAAACTGCAAGCACACACTCCAAGGGCGAGGCCGACTGCGGCTTGCCGTGGGCGGCGCCGGTGGAGGGAGAGAGAGAACGCCGAGCAGCGGCTGCGGCGTGCGGACGCTTGCGGTTGCGGAGGGCGGACGCTCCTCTAGTGACGAGCGAGTTTTTTTTTTTTTTTTTTTGAAAAAAAAAAAGATCAACCAGTGACGAGCGAGCCGAGGGGGCGGCGTCAGAACAAGGAAGCGAGGGTATTAGCCCGTTGGCCTTTAGGCCAGAACCGACCTTATTGGGCCAATGATGAACATGCATATGGACTAATGATGCTCAAGTATTTCCAATCTTGGCGGCAGGATTTTGATTGCCTCGTGTTGATATGGAGGTCTTAAAAAAAAACACTTGGGGTGCAAATTTGGCGGCCTGCGACTGATCATGGTACAATGTAGAGAGGCAATGCCACGTAACAATATGGAATTTTCCTCTCTACATTCCCACTGTTCGAAAACATTGAAACTGAGGGCACAATGTTGAGAGGCAATGCCAGGTAACAATATGGAATTTTCATTCATAACAACATCGAACAACCATTGAACTAGAGCTGCTCCAAAGAATGGATGTTCGTTTCAAGCTTTTTACACATTTTCTGTTCTCCCATGTGGTTTGCCAGCCCAGCACAGGGCACAACCCAAGCTAAATACCTCAAGATTAATAAATATAATGGATTAATCATCGTGGGCCTACGCCCCTGCCAAATGGGCACAACAAAAACAATGGCAACACCAGCAATACAGCAGCATGATGGGGTTCTTTACTCCACAGCTCCATCTGTTTAGTTCAAGTATACTATATACAGATTTCCTGTAATAAGGCAACCAAAGTCAAATCATCTGCTGTCTACAGCTACCTAGGCAGAAACAGAACAACCACATACCTTGCAAGGCTGGGTGACAGCGCAACTCAGAAATGTACCAGACTTGTTCCATCACCCGTAGATACCAAAGTATAATTGAGAAATAGTTTGTCTTTTTCTAGAAGTAAATTATAAGGCTTCAATTTCCTTTTTCATCACTCGAGCCCCCTTTCAATGACTGCAAGGCATAAGTAGAACACTCATGAAAATCAACCATAGAGTGGACGGTGTTGATGTTGCATAAGATTGTTTCAGAATTTACCTTGTTCATGTACTTCTTCCTCAGCTTGATAGCCAGGCGTACACATCTTTTTACATTGATTTTCAGCACATTGTCGTTGAACATCTAAAGAAAATCCATAGCTAATTAATAACGAAAATGAGGCATTAGAGGAGACAAGAAAGAAAGTAATTATTGACTTGCCTTGATTGCGTCATCTATTGAGCGAGTCCCTCTAATAATCTTGTGCCGATTGATTATCAAGATTGCTGCTACACAGAATATCGCCAGTTCCTCATCTTCACTCCTTGCCAATACATTTGCACTCAGATGAGGCATCTGTTGATTTCTTGCCCATATTGTAGCACCTGACAAGCCACAGAGATGATTTTTTGTGCTGGATTTCCCTATAGGATGGCAAGCTCCAAAGATTTCACCATTCATACGGAGTGATTTTTTGACTTTGGATTTTCTTCTTGTGCAACTGTTTACCCGATGCCCTTCTTTGACCTCACATTGTAAATCATTCGTCAGGTCTACTAGCAATGGTTCGAGACAGTTTTCTTCCAAACGCCTGATTGCATCTTCATCAAAATCAGCGGCCCACATCATCTGAAAACAAGAAAACAACTTGGTCAACTGAACAAGATTATGCTGTAAAGAGCATTTAAAACAAATCAATCAATTGCAACAAGCAATTGATGTGGTTTTGTGCAATACCTAAGACCAAATGTAATCATTTAGCATTGTATGCAGTGCAAGTAAATTAATGTACCCATGTTGTCACAACATACAAACCTTTTTCACTAGGAACTAGTTAGCCTTTGATGTTTTCAAATTCAATAAAAGATTTGCTACATTTTCACCTACATTCGTAATTCAAAGAGTTCTCATGTTAACTTTATGCACGAATTAGTAGCTAAGAACAGTTCAAAAGAACACAGAAATCCTGAAGAGTCATACCTCCCACATGATCAGTGATTCTTCAAAAGATAGCTCTCGACGAAAAAGCACTAGCAGCATCCGGAAAGCGAAATGAAGGCTTTCAGCACCAATTGCCGACAAATGATCAAATAATTCCACATCACTCAATTCCATGATCTTCCACAATGCTTGCAACTGCTTCATAACTCCCGTTGGTCCCTCCATCTGAAAATTTTCCCGCTGGGAGAAGCAGAATGTACATTATCTATCAAATAATGGAAGCGACCAAACTAAACGACACCAATAAAATGTATGATAGAAGCAAATTACCATCCTTCTCAATAGCATCTCAAAGCACCAAAAAGCATCTGCATCATCTTCATATATGACAACAAAAGGTGACAACAGATCGCTCATGCCTATACAATCATATTATCCTATTTAGATTTTAGATACATCAAGAAGTCTCTAATTATAGAAAATAAAACTCCAATGAAACATGCAAACCTTGACAATATCCAGTGGAGGGATCAACCCATGCATAAACTGCTAGTATATCTGACATTCTTGCCATGTTCCTTGATTCTCCATAGAAATCGAGGTGACTATCTGTTCTCACCACATCAACCACTGCATCACGATTTTTTCTCATAATTAGAACACAATCAGAAAAGGCTACCAGAATTGTGCAAAGCGAGGAGAAAAGAAGCATACCAATTCGATGCAGTGTCCAAAGCCATTCAGAGACTCTATCTTTGTCAGCAATCAAACTATTGGATTGGGTGCCATCAACCAAATCTGCTTCTGGTGCATCAGATATCCTCAACGAATCTATAATTTCCCTACTATAGCCAGTACCATCTAACCATCTATCCTGCTTGTATGCGTCCGAATGAAAGATGGCCGAGTCACTGTTGCTTGCTCGAAACAGATCATTGGAGAATGAATTTGACTCTATAATGAGATCTATGTTTTTATTTATTTGGAAGCTGTGCATGCGTTCATCACGGGGCTTTAGCCTATCTTCAACAACTGAGAAACTACAGTGACTTTCCTCAACTCCATTGCTACCCCCATCAACATTTGCAAACAAATTTGTACCAGGTGGGGAGGGAAAATCAATGAAGGCCTCACTATCATACCTTGGTTCGCCAATGTCATCAAAATCTCCAGAATCTCTCACACAATTATTCACAGCTGTGGAAGGTACCATAAAATTGGAAGAATCATAAATGGAGCTATCATTATGTATGTTGAAACCAGCTGCTTCAGCTGATTTTCTACAACTTCTCCTATTTTGAGACTCAGGTGTGCCATCAGACACATAATTGCAATTGGACTTTTCTGCTAAACTACAATGTGCATGTTCTGAAGCTCGCTGACTTGTGCTGACTTCTTCTCCACTGCCAGTTTCTTTGGGCAATGTCCTGACATCCATCAGCTTTGATCCGACAGCATAAGCAAGCTCACCTGTACCAATGCTTGCGTGCATGCTCTGGCATTGTCGAACTAAATTATGATATTTCTCCCTGCATAGAAAGGAATATAGCATAATATTAGAGCTTTAAAGTATTCAACAATGCTCACAGGTGTGAAACTACAAAGAAAGTCATTATAGTGGCCAAGGTCCAAGATTTGTTTTTACTTCACAATACTGTTATGTTTTTTAATATATTTTGTAACGTCTTTCGTGTGGCTTATCTCTAGCCTATGACACTTTACTTGGAGTTGGCACAAAAAACTTTGTTACTGTGATTACCCACAGATGAAAATAAATCACAAGGTCTAAAATGGAATTCTGCCCCACAAAATATTAAGAAATATTTAATCTGTAGATTCCATGTACATTGCAGAAAATAAATTCAATTTTCGGGGAAATTAAATCAAATTGGTCTCAGAATACCTCAGAACAGACACAATTTATAATTTAGAGATCCCAGAAAATAAACAGCATGGATTGATACAAGTTGACAGCACCAGCCTAGCACATATAGTATGATGAAAAAGGGGAAATATGTCCAACAAAGACACGTTGTCTTGGAAACCATTCAAGATTAAGATTGCTATTCCAAAGCATGGTGAATCATTATCTACAATATTAATTGCTATATTCTATTCACATAATACAACATAAGCATTAATTTTGAACTATATATTAAATGCTTCAAATGAAAGATGATGAGAACTTGGAAGGATATTGAAATTTAGCAAGAGCAATTCGCAGAAAAATAACCAAAGTGATGCCTCGCAAAGGATTATTTTGAAATAATAGTGTCAATCTCTCAGTCACATAGGCTTATAAATAAAATAATCTTTGTATTGAAGAACAGGAAAGAACCTTCTAGCAGCTCTTAGTTTTTCCCTATATTCTGAGGTGCTACTTAAAGCATAGCAGCCGAGAAGAAATTCCCAAACTTCTGCTCGAATAGAGGGATCCACACCCTGCATGGTAATAATGGAGGTCCAACAGGTTGTTAGAGATATAAAACCACTGTAACATGCTTTCAGTATTCATAGATAACCATAAGTTAAAAAAAATATTTCTATCCAAAGCTGATAATAATGTGAAAATGTGAACTAAAAGAACATCAAGAGGAAGTTCTTGAAGCTTAAATAAAGTTAACTCACCCCTAAGACAATGAATTTAAGGGCTTTACGGAAACTTATAACCTTTCCATCACTGTCAAAACATGTCTGCCATTTTTCTGGTTTCAGCATTTTGCTTCCCTGTATGATCCCAGATAGAAGAGAAACAAAGCTGTCAGTAGTGCAGGAAAAGGACAATTTGAAGTAATGCATGTTTAGTTCTAGTCCGCACTTTGGAAGCCATGGATAAATAATTCTTCTATTACAAGTTGTTCATTTAACAAGCTGTAACTTGAATGATTCTTAGTTAGTATCTCATCATCCTTCTGGTGCCAGATCAGTAATTTTGTTCAGAATGTGCTCTTTTGAAAATTGTGTTCATATTAAATAGTACAGGATGAAGCAATTTGGATGATGAGAGTTCAAAATCTCTACATATCTAAACATTGTGTGTTTCCACGCAAAACTAGCCAATCCAGTCATCAGCGAAGCTTCAACTTCTAATTTTCCAGCAGACGAGAACCTGCCGTTATATCTCCCTCACGCTGTTTTATCCAGGCTCTTCTCAAAGCATTGAATCACATACTTACAAAGAGGTCTTCCCTCCCCCCACACATATCTCTCATCTTTCCTCGTCTCTTTCCAGGGGCAGAACTATGTGGACCCATTGAATTCGGTAGATCCATCATAAAAATACTGTTCCTAGCCGACACCATCCTCACCGGCGGCGTTTCCGTCCGGCTTTGCCCCTGCCTTCTTTCATTGATCCCCGTCGACCCCGACAGATAAATAATTATAATGCCGCCACGATAGTTGCACTGCTCCACCACCGCCCCATCCACCTCCTCCGCCACTGCCACGGCCTCAATTTGTGCACTAAGTGTCATCTCCCGCCCTATATTCCCTGAACATCGTGCATGACTCCCCAAACAGCCACCACCTCAGCAACTCCATTGGTTCAACGGAGGTGGACATCTATTTGGCAGCGGCTACGCTGCCATGGTAAAGACGAAAGGCATCGGAAGGTGCCTCAAATAGCCGTGCCCTCAGTCTGTCCACCTTGCCAACGGATTATAGCAGGACCACCCTTCCCCAAGCAAGACGACCTCAAGCAGCACTTAAGCCTCCTCCGTTCCGACCCCCTCAAATAGTACCTGCCATGGCACAGTCCACTGGCTTCCCCGAGATCCTCCAGACCTCCAGCTTCCCTGAGCACACCGATCAGCATATAACAGTCCCCCTCGTACAGATTTGTTTAGTTTGCCAACAGTAAACCATTGTGTTTAATTTTTGCACTTGTGATCTATTGTATGCCCAGTGAAGTATTGAGAAATACACAGATTCTGATGGCAACAGTTTATCACTCATTTTTCAGTCTTTTTTATTATGGTCCAAATTCTAGGTACCTTAGGATGCATTCTGAGCATCTGGCTTCTGATTTGGGAACTGAGTTTATAGTTAATATAGTGTTACCGAATAGCATATTTAAGGGTTCCTAGAATTCCCCTAACTATTAGTAGTTACAGAAAGAAAATATTTACTGCATCATCCTAATAGCAATGCGGAAGGGAACTTGGCTCTACAAGATGCTCAAATGCTGGAAAAAGGATAAAAGCTAAAAATAAACGACATGTGCAGTAAGCTACAAAAAGAAAGCAGTAAACTATAAGCGCTATCTATATGACGCGTTACGATTACCAAAGAGTAATAATGAGTTGTGCATTAACGCAAGTAGTGCTGTTATATTGGAAAAACAACAGACTCATTCCTTGCTAGTAATGGCTAATACATAACAAATGTGCATCAGTAGTCATCAATGTCATGGACAAGCAAGCACCATACAGATTGGCATTAGCATTGGCATCAGTGTCTATCATGCAATCCATATGAAACAGCATATTAAGTAGCTAAGAAGCAAAGCGAACTCAACTGGAGAGGGGTTGATGCAGGGGTCGCCGATGTCGCGGACGAGGGATCCAACTCCACGCTGGAGGTTGGCCATGGCTCCTCCGGCGCGGCCGCCGGCGCCGCACATCCACTTGATGTAATCCCCGCCGGCGCCATCAGGGCCGGTCTTGACTTGGGGCATGGAGTTCGCTTTGAACCCCCGCCCAAATTTTGCTGGCAACCAACTGTGCCCGAGCCTCGACTAGACTGGCACAGCACGCCCAGGAAGAAGACGAATCAAATCGAACCCAACCATGGAGGGGACCGGATTCGGCTGCGGGACAACACCACGCAGCGCAGGAATCTTCAACCAACTAAATGGAGAAAGAGGTGGTTGAATTAGATAGCGAGCAAAGCCAAGTCCGAGAACAATCCGTCCAAGCAACCGCGGGGTGGTTACCGACAAGGGAAGGAAGGGATCGTGCCAGGTGCGGCGCGCGTGGATGGATCTCCACTCCACGCCAGTCTAGTTGCAGCCGAGGGGGGAAGAAATGGAGGGAAAAGCCTCTCTACAAGGGAAGACCGAAGTACGAGGCCGCCTGTTTGGCTGTACAAGACTTCGCCGGCGGCGAGGTCGCCGACGATGAGGCGCGGCGACTGGTTCTGGCGGCGTAGAAGAATCTTGGGGAGAAAGAGGGACAAGGTGAGGAAACCCTCAAATTTGCACTATTCCGGTCTTGCCCTTAGGTCCATGGCGGAACAGAACGGCAGTGGGGAATGGTCAGGGGTATTTCTGTCTATAAGCGAAACCACGGCATGTCCGGTTCGGGGATTTTTGAGGAACCGGACGGTTCGAGCAGTTCTATCTGGTCCGAGTGCGTGGAACCTGTGCGAAGCCATTTTCCTTTTTCACAGCTGTGAGTCCCCAGTCTAAAACCGAAATTTCAAGGCTAGTGATGATGGGGTCGTACCCGATCCGCACATATTCAATATTACTCAATTTAGTAGCGATTTTTTTAACGTAGTAGGTACAATGGAGTTATAACGAATTAGGAATGATAGCAAGCACCCTGTTCGCCTCGCTGCTTTGCATCAGCCGCTACAGTATTCGCAGTTATTTTTTCAGCCGCAGCTACAGTGTTCGCTGCAGCAGCTACAGTGTTCGTAATTATTTTTCTGCAGCCTGCTAAACAGGGTGAAGGTCATGGCCAAGTGGCGGTGGCTTGTAACAAACAATTATATGATGATTGATGAGTGTTTGGCAAAACTATGTATCCTAGTCGCTAGCTCCTAAAAGTGATCTTGAAGGCAAACTGATCTCCATGATGACTGACGCAACACGCTCAATCGCAGGGTTGATAGTGTCGGAAGATGGCACTAGAGACCGCAATGGCGGGGTTTACTTTTCGATCGAAGGGACTTAGGTTTTGTGGTGGTGGGCAGGGGCGGAGCTATATACAATGCAGCGGGTGCGGCCGCACCCAGGCCTAAAACAAATTTCAATGCTATAAGCCGCAAATTCACCATGTCTGCACCCCCTGAACTCAAAAACCTGCACCCACAAAGCCAAAGAAACAAGAACAAACTGCCCAAATTACAATGTTGCACCCTCCATTAATAATCTCTAGCTCCGTCACTGGTGGTGGGTGTGTGTTGGGGGGGGGGGGGGGGGGGGGGGTACCGGTCCGGTCATTGAGTTTATGGCTGGGTCTAGCTATTTAGTAACCCATTAGTCTGTCCTCTGTCCTAGAATACTTACATTTCAGGCTTAGTTTTTTCAAAATACTTAACATTCTCATTTTTAGTTTTTTTTCTAATACATCTCTACCTCTCTTTTCATTTTTCGTGTATTTACCCTTTTTGTGACTCCTTAATTTTCGCACCCAGAGTTAGAATGCCAACTAAATTAGGAGAGAAGGAGTACAAATTATCACTTTGTATGGTGAAACACGATGAGATCATCAAAGTACTCATATAATGTTTTTTTCGGGTTAATTGCTTATACAAATTTAGTTGTATAGAATTGGACATCGAACAATGTTGACAACAATTCACATATAAAGTTGTACTCCTACATGGACAGTCCTGCACGGGAGGGACCCCCCATGTTTTCAGCCTTTGAAGGGCTGTGGAGAGAACGCTGCAGGTTTTGCTACTTGGACGTGAGTGCCTTGCGCACACTGAAGCCCGCGATGTACTTCCCCTTGGCCTCCCGAGCCGTGTCCCCAGCCTTCGGATCCGCCACCGGCACTCCGGTCATGGCATCTTTCGGTGGCGCGGGCACCGGCAGCGCCGTCGGCATGTTACTCCTCCTGGCCGCAGTGACGGCCGGAAGGCGCACAGCTGGGGCCGGCTGGGGAGACGGTGACGGCGTAAGTGGCCGCGGCGGGGCAGGCACCGGCGGACCGCCGTGCTTATTACGGGCAGGCTCTGCCGTCGGCGCAGCGCCAGCTCCGGCGTCGGCGGGCTTGCTTGCAGCTCCGTCCTGGTGGCGGACGGTGAGGCGGCGGAGCGGCCGGAAAACCGGCCGCGCGTGGAAGGCCTTCTGGAGTCTGTCGCAGAAGCCCGGCGGCTTGCCGCCGGCGGGCACGGAGGCCTCTTTCTTGTCCTCCTGCATCGATCCTTTAACAAACTTGGGAGGTCTCCGAAGCGCAGAATGAGCCGTATCTTTTATAGCTGAACGTTAGATAGAGGCGCGATCTTGCTCGTGAAGGTATACCAGATGGAACTGCATTTCAATTGCATCCGTTCTTTACAGTGGATGCTCGGCGCACAAACTAAAGGGAGCATATCTGAAGTGACGAGAAACGGAATCACATTCAAAGGAAAAGGTCTGTTTTTGCATGTTGTAAAATGGAACTGAAACAGAACATTCTCCAGTTGCAGCCGACAGGTTTAGAGGTGGGGGAAACAAATTTTTCCAGCATCTACTTCACTACAAGAAAATGGATCTTTCCCGATAGTTTTTAGGGAGTGGTCTACAGTTTTACAAGATAGTGTCTTTTCCTACAGTTTTTGTATTTTACCAACAACTTAATTCCCTACAACCTTATTACCCACAGTTAGTATATGCATGCTTAGCCAAATACACTAAAAACTGGCGGCCACTTACACTAAACTGTTGGGGAAAACGTTTCTACCTCAATGTACATCAAGTGCCAAGGTTCTCATGGCCATGCACTCCAGGTCCTGTTTCTCGTATTTAATCCAGCAACTCATGCCGTCATACACGTATGAGTAGCTAACAAAGGCCATATTAACAAGGCAGAGGTCCAAATAAGCCTGGTTTTCGTGTTAAAAAATAATAAAAAAATATATTAGTTACAAGTACTTATACAGCTCATGACCAGCTCCAACTTCGCTTCTAATTTTTCATACTGCCATTAACCATCTTCCTTACAGATCAAGGCGAAGAATAATTTCAGCAAGTAGTATCGTGCATCCACTTGAAACTAGTTATATCCTACTATTTGACTTTTTTTTTTTGAGAAATTACACAGTATAACTCAGACACTCATAACGCACACTCACCCTATGAACGCACATACACAAACCCTACCCCTATGAGCATCTTCGAACACTGAGTCGGCAAATTCTTCAAATTCCCCAAGTAGGGAATGGTATCATGATCCATCAGATGAGATACGTATAGTATGTGTGTAGGTATGGTCCGTCCCTTCTTCAGAGGAGCCTGTTGAGGTACTCGTCGACAGTGGTGTACTTGACGTCCGGGTACAGTTCGGTGGCGTCAACTCCCGACGACGGGTCGATCTCGAAGCCGGCCTGCTCCCCCTTGATGTACGCCGCGTGCGCGACTGCCAGCACGATGTTCAGCGGAACCGGCGACTCTGTAAACAAAAGAAAAATAGTAGAATTTGTGCTCAGCGGGTAAAATAATAAATAATCGAGCGGCATGGGTGGCGTCTTAATTCTTACTACCTTGGATCTGTTTGAGGACGTCGTCCTCAGGGACGTAGACCCTCTCGAACGTCTTGCCGGTCTTCTTCTCCCACAGGGCCAGCAGTTGGTTGTGCGACAGCGTGTTGGCCGGCGGCCTGATGTAGAGCGTCTTGTTGGCCGCGCGCGGGTCGTCGGCGGCCAGGACCGTGTAGGTGGCGATGTCCACCTCGTCCACGAACACCACCCTGGTGTTGCCGTCGCCGAGGACGACGGCCTTGTCCGTGGGCAGCGCGGGGGACAGGACCTGCCCGATGGTCGGCAGCCCGTAGCCGGCGAAGTAGCCCGCCACCACGTAGGTGTAAGGCACGCCGGAGGCCTCGACGGCGCGGTGGATGGCCGCCTTGCCGGCGAAGATGGACCTGGCCGGCTCCACGGCGCCCGTGCGCTCCACGTCCGGGCCGAACTCCGACGGGAAGAACCTCTGCACGTACAGTACAGCACAGCCCAGGTAATCATCATCGATCAGTCACCATCTATCTAGCTCTGGTGAGGCGTGAACGATCGAACAGCAGACGTGCAGAAAGACAAGAGAACCTTGACGTTGCCTGCTTCCTTGATGGCGGCGATGAGCGGGGTCTGGTCGGCGATCTGCAGCGCGCCGAGCGTGGAGATGACCACGTCCGCGGCCTTGACCGCGCGCACCAGGCTGCCGTGGTCGTGCAGGTCACCCTGGATGAGCGTGACGCCGGATTCCTGGAAGCTCTTGAGCAGCTGCGCCTTGGCCGGGTCGGACGGCGCCGCGTCCCTGACCAGCGCGAAGGTGGGGTGGCCCAGCCGCGCGCTCTCCGCCAGGACGTGCCGGCCCAGGTACCCGTGCCACCGACCACCAGGATCTTGCTCTTCTCTGCCATTCCTTCTTACTATTAATTACACGACGACTGAGCTTGCTAATTGCCTTGGTCGCAACCCCTGTGCGAGAGAACTGCCTGAATTTCCCTCTGTTAATCCTTAAATACTCTATTAATCCTTCAATACGTGTGCGAGTTCGTCGACCCCAACGTCACGGCTTACACCAACTGCCAGTAGCAACAGTGCAAGAACATCTCAAAACTTTGCCGACGGGAGTGGTTCTGTTTTTTTTTTTGATAATGGAGTGGTTCTGTTTGATTGTACTGGCCTGGGGAAGGCAGGCCTGCCCGAGCAGGTACCAAGGATCAACAAAAATAATCAAAACCGATTAATAAAAAAAGGCATGCCTGAAGATTCGTGCTACTTCTCATTCTTCTTTTCGTAAGGAGCATTGTCACTTAATTCGTCAGCTGCAATTTTTTTTGCCAAATTAGTTTACAGTGAACCCGTCCAGATGCTTGTTTGGTCCACCCAGGCCGGTGTCCGGCTCCAGACACAACTCGTGAGACCACGCACGCGTCACGCCTGACGCATCTCCACTTTGAGTGGTGCCTGTTGGCTGGTGGAGTGAACACGCAGGGCAAATCTAAACCTCGCCACATCCTACCAAACCATACTAAGAGCAATCACGAAGAGGTTCTTCATCACAAATTATACCCAAAAACTTATTTTTTAGAGCAACCCAAAAAATTATTAGAGCAATTATCATCTCTCCTAAAAGTGGATCAAAAACTCTTTTGATTGAGCCATATCAACATTTGAGGCCACAACAACATTAATTTCATTGGAAAGAAAAGGAATAGAGCCCACAATTCTTCCCTTGAGGTGCTATTGGAGATGTTTTTTTACTAAACACAAAAAACTATATTTAGGGGGAAGTTTATGTGGCTTTCTTTGAGATTCTCTAAGTGATCTGATCTTGGATAAACGGAGGAAAAGAAAACATTAGTGGGTCATTTGAACCAACAAAAATCGATTTTTAGGGTATTAAAGTAGATTTGATTCATACTAATATAAAAAAGGTAACCTTAGTAAAGTGCATGCTAATATAAACAAAGTACTCTAAATGATGCTAAAACAAAGTTGGGCTGCTTTCCATCGAAGATGTATCCATTTATTCCCCTTTAATGAGCATGCCATGCAATTCCCACATGTTGCTAACATCTTTTTTATTAAAATTGCGTGAAAAGAAAAGGATGGAAACTTGTCTCCTATATGTTTTTGGCACTAAGGAGGTAGGTATAGTTATACCCTTCGGTATTTCTTTCTTGGGAGCATGTTCCTTGTGTTTAATATGAGTAGATTATTTTTTTTTTTCATTGAAGATTGCAAAAGGATAGGACATTTTTCCGCTAGAAAGATTCTTTGTAGTTGTATCTAAAATCTCTCAATTTACGAAAGTGTTTCAAATTAGGGCATTTCTTTTAGGGCTTCTTAAGCGGCTTCACGTGATTCACAACTAAAAAGGTACTCGGTGAAGTAAGAAGCCACAAAATGGTAGGTTCACCGGCTACTTTCCCCACCGCGCGCTCTTTACAATTTGTTCCTAAAAATAAAGAGAAACCACTAGAGAAGCCGTTTTTGCCAAACGTTTTAAGCACAACCACAAACACATCCAGCGCGGTCGTTTTTCCGAAGAAACCACAGTCACAGCCGAATCAGCACAGCTACAGCTCTACCAAAGGGTGCCTTAGATGAACCCATGGTAAGTCTTTCCTGTTATAAAAACTTGTCTAAACTTTTGATTCATCAGGAAGTCCAATATTTGTGTCCTAAGGTTTATGGTCTCAGACCTACTTTTTCTTTTGGCTAAACTTTTGATTCTGGAAGCAAAGCAACTAAAGTTGTATTTGTGATTTGTTCTTGTTTACTACATGATTTGCTTCTGTGCTTCCACTAAAAATGGCAGGAAAAGTATATTCTTGTGGCAGTTTCAGAGTGCAATACTTAGGTCACTGATTCTACAGTTTGCTGCGTGACACAATCATATAGATAGAACTCACCATATGCAGGTCACTGATTTGCACGGGAAGTATTCATCAGTTTGCTGCGTGGCTGGGTTTTTATACCAAGTCAATCACATAGAATGCGGTATTGTAGGTAAAAAGGGAGAACAAAGCAGCGTGACACAATCACATAGGCATGATTCTACAGTTCTACACAATACTATCAAAGTGCCCACATGTTTTTTTTCTTTGAGCTCAAAGTGCCCACATTCTGACCGCCATGCATACACATTGGCTTCATGTCTCTGTTTCTCATTCTGCATCTGTCCTGAAAAAAAAAACATTGATTTCATGACTCCATAAGCCCACATTTGAGTTAGCTAATCTCCGAAGGCAAAAGCAGGTATTGTTCATTCAGGAAAATTCTCATCCTAACCAGGGCCATTATAAGGAGACAGAAGTCCAAAAGCCTGGAACTAGTGTCAAAAACTTTAGATCAGATGAGCTAACAGTGAAATTAAAGGGCATTAGTAGCAGTCAAATTTCCTAATCGTTTCGGATTTTTACACATACAAATAGCATGATGATTAGTTCTGTTTATACTAAGGCTGTAAATTTGTGAGCCTTAGGGGCACCTTCGACCCTCTTTAGTTCAACCCGAGTTCAATCAAAATGAACTAGTGTTCCAAAACTAGTTCATTCGTTTGCACTAAAGAGAGTTAAAGGTGCCTCTAAGGGTCACCAGTTGACACCCCTAGTTTGTACCGTGCTACCAACACCAGTAATGTCTAATGTGAACTTCATACACATCACCTTATACCCACCATTGCTACTAGTTCTAAGTGTTAACTCTTAGGAAGTTTCAGAGGAATGTAATAAGTTGATTTTTCTAAAACTTAATAAATACCACCGAAAGAACTTATTAGGATGCTATAAACATTGGGTTTCAAGGGCCAACAAAAGGCAGTGTAGTTAAACAGGATTTTTTTTTTCCACCAGCCACCAGAAGCATGTCGGTCTGCAACCGGAATTTTTAATTACCTTCTCAGCACACTGCATACCCTCCAAGAAGAAGTATGCCAGAAGCTGCAAATGCTGAAGCCCATAACTCACACCACCTGCAGACAGAATATTAGCGTATGAACACGTTCTTCCAGTATTCCAGAAGCAAAGAGATAAAAAAAAAGTCCAAAGCATCTCGATACCGTGTTCTAATACCAAGATCTGAAACAATTGTATCAACGCTACTTGTTGAAACATGAAATGGTCCACCATTTTCTGGACGTCGAATTGTAATTTTTCCAGAATCATCTTTATGAGCCTGTTCAAATTACATGAAAACACATAAGAAATGATATGTAAAAGTATACCTTTCTGATCAGCTCAACCCACGAAGTGAATTTACAATTATTATGCTATAACCTCACCAACAACAGTTAACTTTCTACCTATTGGAAGAATCCATTCAGTTCGCTGTAGCCCGAGTATCTGCAAAGAGAAGA
>CM017443.1:31172641-31423492 GCA_007726485.1 Eragrostis curvula
AAGTGATCTTTTTTTTTTTTTTTTCTTTTTTTTACGTAGCGTCTTTTTTAACAGTTGTGCCGAACCGTAGATGCTGGAAAAAGTAGTCACTATCCAAGTTTGTGCAGAACTGGCTTTTGGTGTTTCGCTGTTACTGTCAAGTTTCCTGTCATGTTGGTTCATATATGTTCTCGTGGCCTTCCTTTGAACCAGTCCTGTCTATATCTCTGGTCATACTCAAGGACTGGTTTTTAAAGACTTGCAGATAGAATGGTTTTACAGTTGGTTTGAAGTCCTTTAGATTTTGACTTAGATTCTTCCAGCCTTCACGTTTTCTGCGCTCTTGGACTTCATTTTCTACCTATTGTTCACTTTCTCTAGCCTTTTTGCAAATATAAGCTGACCATTTGATGATATGTATTAGACTGGCTATGACTTTCAAGTTCAAACTTTGTCTTATATCTTACTTCACTAGGATGGTGGTACTGGATGTTGTTGGGGCTTTTTGTGCAGGTGGTTTTTTTGCTTTAAGTCTTGGAAGTGAGTTTACAGAAGCAGCCTCGTTCATGTGGATGTGAATGCTGACTGAAGGAAGGTATCTAACAAGCCTTAAACTGTTTGCTGACAAGTCGCTATGTGAGATGATTTTGTTTCCCAGGTACTTGGACTAAAGCGAACTGAATGGGTTCTACAAATTGGTTTCAGTATCAGTCAGAAAAAAAAAGGGTTCGCAGTTAACTGTTGTTGGTGGGTTATACATCTAAATCCACTTTGTTTGCTTTGTTTCTGAACATTATTGGGATGTTTTTGCATTATGTGTTTGTCAACAGGGAGTGGTAAGTTGGTGCTGTGGCGTTTGCAGCTTCTGGCATTTATCTTCTCGGAGCTAAGCACGGAGCTGAATGGAACGTAAATACTACAAACTGCTTTTTCTCGGCCAGTGGAACACAATTGCCCGATGCTAATTGAATCAAATTTACAGTCCGTTGAAGAGTACTCTTTTGCCCGATGCAGGGCCACAGTGGAGATGTTAGATCCAGGAAGCAGGAGCAAAGGAACAGAACTTCCGAAGAGATTGTAGCACACAATTATTCATTGTCACAAGTGCTGACACTTGTAGTGGTGTACTTGACGCTGGCTAGTTCATTTTTGAGCTAACCAGCGTCATAAACGATAATAAACGAGGAGCGCAATGTAGATGTAGACAAAGTATCTTTATCGAGCGAACCTGTTGGCTGCAACTAGACCGAGGATGCTCTGTGTCAGTTCTTGAGACGAAAAGCTTTGCAGTTCTATTCTACCTGGGACTCGTCTCGTTTGAGCCTGAACCAAACCATCATGTCTGAGGGACCTGTGTGGTTGCTCTTACATTGAACCCAATCGGATATAAGCTAGTGGCGGACTCAATCGGCGAACTGCACCGGTTTCAACTACGAGGTGACTCAAACACTATTTATGCACGCTTCCCTGGCAGTTTGATGATCACACGAAAGTTTTTTTTTTCCTTTTTTCTCGAAGAAAAGAGCAGCCTGGACCGGCCTCTGCTCCGCCTGATCGAAGTGAAGTGCTCCTCCGCGATGCAGGCTACGGTGCCGGACGGCGAAGGGACGGGCTTGCTGTGGGGCGGGATCGCGTGTTGCTGCGCGGCGTGTGGGGTTACCTCCTGGGAAGAAGCCACGCGGAGTTAGTTTTATCAGACCTCTCTCGCATTGCCCTTTGCAACTTACTATTAATCCTCCCGCGTCTTGGCTAACCCCGTGCTCGTTGCTTGCTTCATGCAGGAGCGCCACCGCTGTGCGATCGACACGCAGCTTCTGTCGCTCTCCGATTTATGTCAGTGTTCTGATTAATACCGTCTATTTTACGAGTTTGCATCTTTGATCTCTCTCCTACCCTTTAATGCGTCTTTGCGTTGACAGCTACGACATTGAGCGCATCATCCCGATATCTTCCTCTTGTGACTGTCTCTGGACTGTTTGTCAAGCACGCCAATTATAGGCCAGCAGAGTGGCCTGAAAGCCGCAATAGTAGTAAACGATGTAATTAATGACTTGACAACTGTACGCCATGTGTTCACATATGGGTTTTAGTGTTCCCACCTACGTAGTGTTTTTTCATTTCATGTCTGCCTTCTGTAGGTAACACAACACTTCTTGAAGAAGCAAAAGCCGAAGAAGGCTGATGACGATGAATACGAGGTAGTAAGGAGGACGAAGGAGGAAGACGGCACCGAACGCATACGGATCAGGAAAGTGAAGAACGATGATGCTGAACAGTGGATTCGATGTTCCAAAGAAAAATCATCCAAAAGAAAAGAGGTTCCTTGGTACCTGGTAATTAGCTGCTACTATGTCGCTTTCTTTATTGCGATGTTGGCGCAAAAAAACCAAGCGTCTCCTTGATAGTTGGTTGAATATCTCCCTTGAAATGTTTGGTTGGGTCTTTTTTTTTCGGCCTACGGCCGTGTAATCTGTACATGAACTTCAAAATTTATAAAATTAAGTAGGGGGCTCCCCTGTTGTTCCGTTCAAAAAAAAAAAATGTTGGCGCAACCATTCATCCCATGTGGCCTCCTTTGAACCACACTCTTCTTTCTCTTCCACGTTCTACCTCTCTATTCATACTTACTCGCAGGAAACACTGAGGCACTCATAGGCAAAATGGATTTACCGTTGCTTTCAGACCCATTAACCTCGTAGGTTCTGATAATTCATCTATAGACAATTTGGCCTTTTAAAATTCATTTTTTGTTTCCACCTGTCTCCACTGTTATTTCTTTTTGTGAGCATGTAACCACGGTCACTGAATATGGTGAGTTCTTTACTTCCTTTTATGTTTCGATTCGAACATCGTCATCTGATATATGTTCCTCTGTTTTATTGGATGATGGTACAGCGCGTTTGGAGATTGTTAGGGCCAATAAGGCGGATGGTTTTGCTCTAAGTCTGGGAAGTAGGTTTATTAGAAGACACCTGATCATGTGATGTGAATGTTCAATCAAGGTTATCTAAATAAACACTTAAACCTTTCTTCTTCCATTAGGAAGGATATTTCACTGTAAACACACACTAATGGGTATTGACTCTAGAGTTTCATGATGTGAGCATGTGTCATGTGGTTGTTCAAGGAAAAAGCTCTCATGCTTATTCAAAGATTCCTCTTAAGATTCTAGAGTTGATGCCTCATGAAATTCCATGGCCCAAGGTTTGTCTTCAAGAAGTTCTTGATCAACATCAAGAACGGTGCATGAAGGGCCAGAGGGAAAAGGTTCGAATGATGAAGAGGATTGTTTGGGTTCATAGACATGAAGAGTTTCATTCAACTCATCCTCTTCATGGGTGGAAAACTTCGCATCCTCATACCAAGTATGCTCGAGCGGCGGGATTGGAGATATGAACTTGATTTGCTCGAGTGGTTCATGATCGAGATGAGGTTTCACCAAAGGATTTTGAGTGGTGGTGGTGAAAGTGGTTTTCCCAAGACGTTCCTTCATGTCCTCCTTGAGTAATGGTTCCTTGAGAGGATCGGGAGGAGTAGGAGGCATCTTTTCCCAAATGTAGTTCGAGGTGTTTCCAAAATTTTCAAGAATTCCTTTCTCGAACTCAAAAGGGAACTCAAGAGGTTCATCTTCCTCTATCATTGTTCTTGTGTCAGATGAGGACTCGGGTGTTGGGTCTACCATTGTAGGCACCAATTTTTTTATTTTTGGCACAACGAGTTCCTCATCTTTTGACTCCGGCTCATCTGGTAAGTCAGCGGAAAAAGGTGTGTTTTCCACAATTCGATCCAAAAGTTCATGCGCTTCCGCTATGGTCCTATGAGAAAAAGATCTACCAGCGGCCGTGTCAAGATAAAGTGCGGTATTGTTGCTTAATCCCGAATAAAAATGTTGCAATAAAACTGGTTCGGGGAGCAACAATTCTGGTCCGGAGTCTGTTAATGAACAGAACCGGATCCAAGATGCACTTAAGGTCTCCTCTTCTTCTTGCCGAAAGTTAATTATTTCCGCTCGTAGAGAAGTGATACGAGATACGGGAAAGAACGCTAGACAAAATTTGTCTCGCAATTCCTTCCAATCACCGTTCACTCTCTTAGCGGTATAAGTGTACCATTGTTTCGCCTTCCCATTGAGGGAGAAGGGAAACAACTTCCACTTCAATGTTTCTTGTGTCATGCCATGGATCAATCGGCATGAACACAAATGCTCAAACTCTCGCAAGTGTTCATAAGGATTTTCATGTTTAAAACCCGAAAAGAATAGACCTCTTATCATTGAAATATAATCGGGGCAAAACTCATAGCCAGATGAAGAAATTGGGTGTGATGATGATGGTGGCTCTAAGAGATCACCCCGTGGAGCAGAGAATGATTGAATTGTAGGTTGTGGCTCCATCATATATGTTTTTGGTATTTTCAAGTAAGTGGGAAATGATGATGATAGGATAAATGGTGGAAATGTGATGATCGATAAAGGAAAAGCAATAAAAGAAGAAATGATAAATAAAAGGATACAATACGAGGACCAACTAGGTTCGAAGACAAAAACGAAAACCGTTCCCCAGCAACGGCGCCAGAAATGCTTGTTGGTATTTCTTACGTCACAGACAAATCCGCAAGCGCACGGAATACCGTTGTAGCACTTCACCCGTGGGTATTCAAGGGTATCGTTATTTATATTTTCCCAAAGAAACGGTGTGTGATTATCTTCTAGTCTAATTAGTCCAAGGACACGAAGAAGAGCGGTAGATTTGGGTAGAGAGGATTCCTATGGATGAGTTTCTTAGCAAAAGATAAATCTTGTCTCTAATTGCTTACTTCGAGCACCGGCTTAGGCTTTGGTCTGCCAAGCCACTCCGGCTAATAGCTCTACTATGTACCCGAACGTGGAGGGTTCCTTTGGATGGACAGGGCTGTCACTTCCTGCCACCTACCTCTACAAACCGTGGAGCACACAGCGGACAAAGGCGACTTCCAGCCTAGACACCACGTCTATGATATCGATCACTACTCTAGCCCCGGCCTGGTACCAATTTGGAGGACTAGAGCACTCCTTGCGGAGCGATGATCCCGTAAACAAGTAAAGAAAGAACTTAATCTAAACACTAAGTACACAATCCAATAGGAGATCAAGAATACTTACTTATGATGAAGATGAACGAACGATGAACGACGAACGAACGATGAACGAATGACGAACGATGAACGAACGACGAACGAACGATGAACGAACGACGAACAATGACTATTATAAAGAAGTATTCTCAAAGATACAAGATTGGGGCTAAGTCCTCACAAAGGGAGGACCACCCTTCTCCTCTACCCTACTCTCTCCCTACTCTACTAGTATACAAGGGGCTCTAGGCCCTTGGGAGTGGAATGAGGCTCTCCCTCTTGTGTGTTTCTTGAGGGGAGGGGGTACCCCTTTATTTATAGGCTTGAGTAGGTCGGTTTGGGGGTCATCCACCGTCTCAATGCATTGATTGCAGGCAGAACCGACATAAGAAGGTCGGTTGCTGCCAGCAGGCCAAGACTGGGGCACAGTGGGCCCAGAAGCAGGTCGGGCGACCTGGAAATGGGGGTCCGCCGACCCCCCCTTGCTACCTTGTGTCTTGGGCTTTGTCCTAGTGTTCCTTTGGGCCCTTGTGACATTTATCCTTGGTGCATTAGTCGAAGGAGTGTCCAGGTGGCTGAATTGTGGCCTTTTCTCCATCGTGTGTGATCCTGCGATGACTGTGGATTTGCCGGAGGGATGTCTTGCATGGGCTTGGACCAAGGAGTCCTCCTTTGGGTCCTAATGATCTGTCTTGATGGTTTGGCCCAAGTTGGATAGGTTTTGTATCCTTTTTGGTGCATGTCTTCCTCGGCTGCCGATGCTGATTTCTCGGAGTGAAGAATTGTCGGCATTGTAATGTACTTTTTCCTCATTTTCATATGGATTGCACCTGCACTCATAATCTCACCAAGACTTGTGGAATTCGTTAGTTTTAAGCCCTACCACTATGTTTGGTGTTTACTTTGATTCCATTTGTGCAGGTATTTGACGGTCAAAATCGTGCCGTAACGACCGTCAACAATTGTGCGGTCCGCCCTGTGCCGGTGCTGATCCTCGGATCGATTCCGCACACGCAGCCTGTGCCGGTGTTGATCCTTGGATCGATTCCGCACACGCAGCCTGTGCCGGTGATGATCCTTGGATCGATTCCGCACCTGTGCTGGTGTTGGGCGGTCCGCACAGAAACCAATTTTTGCACTTTTTGGCCCGTGATTGACAAGAACAGGCAGGATAAATTGGACAAGAACACAACATGTACAGAACTAAAACTGGTTCTATCTGACAAGACAATTCACAAGACCAAGGAAATTTCCAGAACTTAAACTGAATAGTTGAACATCAAACTTTATAAATTGCCATGCTTCTGTCTGACAAGACCGAGAGGGCGACAACTACTACTGCTACATCTAGACGAAGAACACTTCCCTACTGACTGCAAAACAGTTTCGACAGGCCAACGAGCAGCAACCAGCAGCAACGCCGAGTTAGGCTGGCGACGACGTAGAACACTTCCTTTTGAGATCATCGATAATCATTTTGAGATCATCGATAATCTTGGACATTTTGTGTATCTGCCTTGCTTGGTACATTTGGTCACTTTTCATAGCAACGATCCTCTTCTTTGTGCGACGGATTTTTTTTTTAAGCAACTGCAAAGAATACTGGAAAATCTAATGCCCATGCAACAAATTACATGCAGTAATGTAATACAAAAGTCAATGATGTCATGCTACAAGATTACCTCATATTCTGAGTCGTCGTCGTCGGAACTCGATTCCGATAGACAACACCCCATGACGCATTTGCGGACCTCTTCGCACCAGCAGTTGCAGCACACCGCGTTCGGGTTGCCGAGGCCACCGATTGGAGACATGCATGGAGAAAGATTGATTGCATAGTTAGGGCATAAGTAATGCCTGCATCGGCTTTGGCACCGAGAGCATGGGGAAGGCTGGAACCCCTGAAAGGCTATGATCTGTTGATGGTGGCGATCTGCCATCTCGATCAGTCGGCAGGAGAGAAGGCAGTGCGTAGGGGATGGAGAGGCAGGAGAGATGGGATTGCGTGGTGGAAGGGGCGCAACAGAGGCGGCTTCCCACCTTAAATCGCGGCAGGGTGAATCCTAGCGCAACAGAAAAGGAAGGATCCTAATCTCTCGCGAGGTGGGTGGGGGAGAAGAAAGGAGAAAAATAAGGAAATTAATTTAAACGTTTTAGTAAAGGATTGTTTAGTAAATCAACAAATAATTACTATAATAGAAAGGCTGGACCGTGGAAGATGGGCCATAAAGAGGCCAAGATGGGCCGAGGGACCGAGGAGCCCAAGTGGCACGTTACTATTCAAATTTGGGCACAAATTGATATTTCGTGAAATTTTGCAATTGTTTTGTCAAATTGTTTCTCGTGAAATCTATCGAATTTTTGGCTGAAATTCGGTTTGTCACTGTCCCATGTCAATACAAGCCTACATGATTTTTGGTTAATTTTTTGGAAAACAAACCCATCAAAGTGTGTTCAAAGGGGACTAGTTCCTACGAAACACATGGAAGTTTGACCCTAGTAGGAGTAGTGAACACTCTACAATATTTAAACCTCGAAAAAATTTGTCCAAAATTTATACGTGTACAGGTGACCATGCTCTCCATCTCCACAAATTTGGATGGGCAGATCTATTTTCTTTCCCTTCTTACGAAATTGAAAAAGTGATTGAAATTTTGGTAAAACATTCTTTGCCGTTTCAGTACATTTCATTCTGCTAAAGATCACAATTCATGCGATATTTACACAGAGAATATCTTTATGAACAAATAGGAAAAAGAAGTAGGTCATTTGGACTTCATATGCGAAATATTTACAAGTTTCAACTTTGTAGTATGAATCAAAATAAGAAAACGTCTGTGGCGGATGAACTGGGGAAGAACAGCGCCACGTGGCCGGTCCCACATGGCGAGACCCACACGTGGGACCCACCGGTGGGTCCCACGTTTGAGCTTCTTTGTCAATGCCATGTGGGTCCCGCCTGTGGGTGCCACCCGTGGCGCTGCCCGCAATTTTTCGGCTTTAGCAAACCGTAATTATAGGATCTATAGTTTCTCTTTTCGGCTATAGCAGTAGCAGCGCGGCGACGATCAGGCGGGGAGGACGAAGTACGTCCGCCCCGGGAGCAGCTCCTCGCCGGGCGACATCACCGGGATCGGGAGGCCGACGACGGCGGCGACGACGGAGGCAGTGGCACCATGGACACGTCAGGAGAAGGAGAGCGGACCCCCCATACGCCGTTCATCGTGGCTACAGGTAGCCCTGCTAATTGATAGAAAAGTTTATTAGTAGATCGTTAACCTAGGGCAGCCTTGTATGCCGCAAGCCTACGCGTGGCCGCCGCGACACCCTCGTCTCGTCTCTCTTCGATCTGCTGCAGGCGCCCGACAATGCTGCCTCGTGCAAGCTCCTTTAGTCTATGGTTATCCCTTATAAATCATAAACTTTGTATATTTGGCACCACCATCATGCTAGCTCTAGCTTCGCAACTGTGGGAGTTTGGAGTGGTTGTTGTAAATAGAATCTTCACTAAATGGCGTCGTCCAAGTCTTATACTAAGACATTTCTTGTTTGCAAAAATTAATTTATGCAGGTACCAATCGTAGCAAGTGTCGCACAAACAACAACCAAGATGGGTCTAGCAGCACGGTAATCTCCATATGAAGTTTTATTTTCGTTGACGTTACCTCTACAATTTGACCAACATATCATGACCAACTTGTTGTTGCAGAATCCTAAGATGCGAGTTTTCCATTTGTTGGGGATCCGCGGAGTAGGACTCGATCCCGGACAGCCCTCTTTGTACCCGAAGGGTCTAACCAAGCTAACCAAGTTACCCTCCGTGTGTCGTCTGTATTTCCTTCCGCAGGGATTGACGCTGGGCGCGGGCGGCGCACCGAGCGCCCGAAGGGTCTCCGGCGTCCGAAGACTGTAGACTTCGGACGAGGCTCGGAGGGGCGCCTCGCGCACGCCCGAAGATCCGCGGGACCTGCTACAGGGCACGAAGGGCGGATCCATCGTCCGAAGGGTCGCTGCCGCGCCAAGGCTGTGGACTTCGGACGAGGCTCGGCTGGGTGCCTCGTGTACGCCCGAAGACCTACGGGTGGGCCCGGAGGACAAGTGTGTCAGCAGCTAGGGTTTCTAATGTACCCTCGACAGGAAGATGGCAAAAGACTATTGTGCCCTCCGGACATTTTTGTACCGAATATCCTGTACATTATTGTCCGTGATCAGGGGTAGTTTAGGCATCGATTTGTAATTCCTGATCACGGTATAAATACCCCCTCCCATGCAATGAAGAGGGGGTCGACTCTCTGTGATGTAACATGATTATTAATGCTATAGTCTAGGCTTCGTGTTGCGCAGAGTCCTAGCGAAGCACGCGAAGCCACTTCTCTATCTCTCACGCTTCTTCTCCGTGTTTCACCCGGTGCTGTGCTTTCTTTACGAAGAATCCCAACATTTGGCGCCCACCGTGGTTCTAGCACGAAGAACAAGCCCTAATGCCACCTAAAAAGGCGAGGGTTGCACAAGGGCTTCGGAAGAAGACCCAGTGCCGCCCACGCAGCCACAGCTACCCGCCGGGCCAACAACAAGATCAAACGCGGCAAGGACACCCCAAGGAGAAACACCGCTCCGCACCGGGGAAGCCCAAGCCAACACCAACGCCCCTCGCGGCGAAGACAACCGCATAAGAGAGGCAGCCAACAAGCAAATCATCCCTGCGGAAGAACCCCCCTTCGCGCAGGACACTGACACTGATACGGACGAAGACTGGGAACAGTTCGACAACACAAGAGTCAACTTCGACAACCCGGAGACTAGCAATGCCCAACAAGAGCGAGCAAGAGACGAAGACCAAGAGCAAGAGTACAGAGCCCTCCTCAAGTTGCAGAAACATTTGAAGAGACTCCGAGAAATACGAAGCGCTCGCCTCGAACAGGCCAGCCAACATTCGAAAACAAGACTCCAAAGCAGAATCGAAGAAGCGAAGGCC
The DNA here is from genome assembly GCA_007726485.1 of Eragrostis curvula. Taxonomy (NCBI): domain Eukaryota; kingdom Viridiplantae; phylum Streptophyta; class Magnoliopsida; order Poales; family Poaceae; genus Eragrostis; species Eragrostis curvula. The sequence continues at coordinate 31,182,708 of CM017443.1, forward strand.
TCAATCGTCCAGCTGGAAGAAGAATTGCGGGAAATGCAAGAGCAAAACACCGAACAGCAAGACCAAGTGTTTAGAAGAACAGGAAGACCAAGCCATAACACCACAAGACCCGAAGGGATAATCAGCAAATTTGACAAAAGCTCACCATTGTCCGAAGGCATTCAACTCACGAGATGGCCCACGTCGTACAAGCCAATACCTCTCCCGAGATACAATGGCCGTTTCGACCCAAGACAATTTCTCATGAGCTACGAAGCTGCAATCTCCTCCGCTGGCGGAAACGACATCATTCTAGCCAAAAATCTTGGGACAATATACTCGTGGGAAAATCTAAGGGACAAGTTGACCCAAAACTTTCAAGGTTTCCTACGCAAAACTGTCTCAGCTCAAGAGCTGCGGGCTTGCGTACAAGGAGAGCGGGAGCCTCTGCAAGACTATTTCCGAAGATTTGTAGAACTAAGATCTCAGGCCCCAGAAGTGGAAGATAGCTCAGCAATTGATGCAGCAATAGCGGGGCTTCGGGCCGGACCTTGTTCGACGCATTTGACAATGAACACTCCAGCGACTATCGAAGACCTATACACAGAGCTAGCAAGGTACAGCAAAGCTGATTCCGACTATCGAAGACGAAAAGCAACTGAAAACAGTCAAAAGCAAGCGGCGAAGTCAAACAACCAACGAAGCCAACCAGACTGGAACACCTCGAGAAGGCAAAATAAAGACGAACAGCAAGCCCAATACATCAACCAGATCGACAGCACAAAGACGGAAACACCTCCGGAGTCTAACAGTTATAGAGGAGGAAGAAACGGAAGAGGAAGGGGACGAGGCAAAGGAAGAAACCAAGAACCTCGCAATCCATACTGCATTTTCCATGGACCCGACCAAGGACACACCTCAAAAGAGTGCCCCGAAACCAAAATAGTCCTGGAAAGAATGAAAACAAAGGAACAACCCACTCCTCCACCCAGAGTTGTCAACAATACCTCCGGAAATCACAGTTGGCAACCATCACCACAATATAATCCTGCATACCCGCAAATCACTCCAGCCTACCATCAGCATTATCAAGGCACAATGCCTCACCCATCGAGTTTCCACCCAAACAACTTTTTGCCAGCACCTCAAGTAAACCACATCCCGAAGATGCTACCATCACCTTCGCACAATTATACAACACGAGAAGAGCTACCACCACCACCTCCCATCACCAGAATTCCACCGAAGACTGAGTCAATCCATCAGACTCCTGCAGATCCACTGCCATCCTTCGGCACCATATTACCAATCACCGGAGGGTCTTCGACGGACTTCGAGTCAAAGAGACAACGAAGAGATTATTTCAGAGCAGTAAACACAATTTTCAACGCAGCTCCAATCAGAAAGACAAAATGGTCTCACGTGCCAATCACCTTTACCGAAGAAGACCTATCACGTTGCGAACTCAAGAAGCACCCGCACAATGACGCCATGGTCATCAAAACAAACATCTACGGATGGGATGTCACCAAGATATTGGTTGACAATGGGGCTTCTTCGGACATCCTTTTCGCCAGTACCTTCGACCGGCTAAAACTGGACAGGAAACTCCTTGAACCAATGGACACACCTTTGTACGGCTTCGGAGGAAAAAGAATCAACCCTCTGGGAAAAATCTCTCTGCCCGTGTCCTTCGGGGATACGTCAAACCCCAGAACCGAACACATAACCTTCGACATGGTGGAAATGACTTACCCATACAACGCCATCTTCGGCAGAGGTGTCATCAACACCTTCGATATTATCATCAGGAATTCATTCTTGGTCATGAAAATGCCCTCGCCAAAGGGAGTCATCACAGTCTTCGGGGACCAGAAAGAAGCCAGGAATATCGAGAAGGGAATAACCCCCGGCCAAAATAATGTGTATATCGTAAGCGAAGACCCAGACAAAAAAGAAAGGCACAAGAACTTAGTGCCAGAAAAGTTGCTGGACAAAGAAGAACCTCGCATCACCCACAAGGACGGAACAAGAAGAGTACTGCTCGATGACCTCATCCTAGATCAAGCAGTGATAATAAGCGATCAACTCCCGAAGAACGAAGAAGAAGAGCTCATTGAGCTGCTCCGCAAAAACAAAGACGTCTTCGCATGGTCATCAAAGGACCTCCAAGGCGTAAGCAGGCAAACAATTGAGCACAAACTGGACATTGATCCAAAGATTAAACCGAAGAAGCAAAAGTTAAGAAAAATGTCAGACGACAGAGTCGCAGCCGTAAAGGCCGAAGTCCAAAGGCTCCTCGATGCTGGGGTCATCAGAGAAGTCAAGTACCCCACCTGGCTAGCAAATACAGTTCCAGTGAAGAAGAAGAACGGAAAATGGAGAATGTGCGTAGATTTCACTGACTTAAACAAGGCATGCCCAAAAGATGATTTCCCTCTGCCTCGCATCGACAAGATAGTAGATGCCGCAGCGGAAGCCGAATTACTTTCCCTGCTGGACTGTTTCTCCGGCTATCATCAAATCTTCATGAGAAAAGAAGACGAAGAGAAAACAAGTTTCATCACCCCCTTCGGAACCTTTTGTTTTGTGAGAATGCCCGAAGGGTTGAAGAATGCAGGGCCAACATTCTGCAGAATGACTACCGAAGTATTGCAAGAGATGGAAGGAACAATAGTACTTGTATATGTCGACGACATCGTCGTAAAAAGCGATAAGCGAAGCGATCATATATCTCACCTAGCTCAGACCTTCGCCAAGTTCAGACAAGCAAATCTCAAGCTCAACCCAGAAAAATGTGTCTTCGGAGTTTCCAAGGGCAAAGTTCTCGGCTGCCTGGTATCCATCAAGGGTATACAAGCCAACCCCGACAAAATAGAAGCCATCCTCAACATGAAAGAGCCAGCTTCCGTCAAGGACGTACAAAAGCTGACCGGAAGAATTGCAGCGCTCAACAGGTTCATTTCAAGATCAGCCGAAAGGAGCCTCCCTTTCTTTCAAGTGTTAAAAGGCTCCGGAAGATTCGAATGGGGAGAAACTCAAAGAAAAGCCTTCGCTGACCTGAAGAAGTATCTCAAAGAGATGACAGCCTTCGCCAGCCCGAAGGCAAAAGAAACACTGTACTTATATGTCGCTGCATCCCACAGAGCAGTTAGCGCGGCCCTGGTCCAATCACAAGCAAAGACAAACAACAAGGGAGTCGAATTAAAAATTCAAGTCCCAGTCTATTACGTCTCCGAAGCCCTCTCCGGCTCAAAATTGTTTTATTCAGAGCTCGAAAAGATCGCCTATGCAGTAGTAATGGCTTCAAGAAAGCTGAGGCACTATTTCGAAGCTCATACAATAAAAGTGCTTACAAATCAACCTCTGTCAGAAATGTTTGGCAACAGAGAGGCTTCGGGAAGAATCTCCAAATGGGCAGCGGAACTATCTGAGCATGTAGTAGACTTCGAAAGCAGAAGCGCCATCAACGGACAAGTGCTTGCCGATTTCATAGCAGATTGGACCGAGCCTAGCTCCTACACCGAGGGCCCAGTCTTCGAGCAACCATGGCAAATCAGGTGTGACGGAGCATGGGGTCACTTAGGGGCTGGGGCTTCGGCTGTCCTTACCTCTCCTTCGGGCATCAAATTGAGATACGCAGTCAGACTTGAATTCAGCAAAGAAACTGACAAGTGCACAAACAACATCGCAGAATACGAAGCAGTATTGCTAGCACTCAGAAAGCTAAGAGCTTTGGGCGTCCTCAACTTCGTAATTTACACCGACTCCAAAGTCATTCAGAGCCACATTGACAAAACCTTCACGGCCCGAGACCCAGAGCTGATCAAGTACCTGGACTTAATTCGAAGCACCGAGAAGCATTTCAGAGGTTTCTCTTGCGTCCACCTTGAACGAAGCGATAATCATGAAGCAGATGCCTTAGCAAGAGCAGCTTCAAGAAAAGAACCCCTGCCGCCAGATGTTTTCTTCGAAACATTGACATCACCTTCGATAAAAACGCCTGAGAAAGAAATCAAACTTGTAAACATCATACAAAGCGAAGACTGGAGATCACCTATAATGGCCTACCTTCGGAATTACTACGAAGCTCTAGACGAAACCGAAGAAAAAAGAATGAAAGCAAGAGCAAGAAACTATGTTATACTCAATGACCAGCTATACAGATCCAGCATCAGCAAACCCCTGCTAAAGTGCATCAGCCGCGAAGAAGGGATCCAAGTGCTCCGCGATATTCATGAAGGAATTTGCGGAGCCCACGCCGGAACAAAATCCATCTGCGCCAAGGCCCTTCGCCAAGGATTCTTTTGGCCCACCGCCTTCACAGACGCCCAGGACCTAGTCAGAAAATGCGAAGCCTGTCAAAAGTTTGCAAGCAAACTATCCGGCATTTCCCAGCCAACACAAGTAATCCAACCGACATGGCCCCTCCAAAGATGGGGTATCGACATCGTCGGGCCACTACCCGCTGCACAAGGGAACTACACCTTCGCGGTAGTTGCCCTGGAATATTTCACAAAATGGATCGAAGCAAAACCAATCGTCAACATCACAGCGACAACAATACGCAAATTCTTTTGGCAAAACATAGTGTGCCGCTTCGGGGTACCTCAAGAGATAACAGTGGACAACGGCAAGCAGTTCGACAACTACGAGTTCAAAGAATACTGCCGAAGTATCGGAACAACCGCACATTTCGCCTCTGTGTATCACCCGGAGTCAAATGGAGCTGTCGAAAATGCGAACAAACAAATCTTCACAGGAGTCAAAAAATGCCTTCTCAATCAGAAGAAAGGAAAATGGGCAGATGAGCTGCCGAAGATAATCTGGTCACACAACACTTCAGAATCAAGGGCAACAAAATTCTCCCCTTTCAAGCTACTCTTCGGAGACGAAGCTATGACACCTGAAGAAATCAAGTATAAAGGCCCAAGAGCCGAAGCTCATGAGATAAACCCCGAAGACATAGCAATATCAAAAGACATGATGGAAATGGACAGAGTCAGTGCTGTCCAAAATTTAGAAAGCTATCAAGCCGAAACAAAAAAATGGAGAGACCGCAAGGTGGTTAACAAATCCTTCTCACCAGGAGATCTAGTACTCCTCCGGAGCCCAAGAACCGAGGGCAAGGGAAAACTAGAGCCAAAATGGCAAGGACCTTACATCATCATCAAGAGCAACAGGCCCGGAGCCTACCATCTCTGTGATAAGGACGGAAATGAACTCCCGCACCCATGGAATGCGGACAACCTCAAGAGATATTTCGCATAACAAATGTATAAGGGCTTCGCGGAAATATAAGCGAAGTCCTTCTGCTTTTCGCCGTAGCCTAGATTTAAATTCTGCAATTAAGGGCTCATACTCTTTTCCTCACAGGGGAACCCCGTCCTGGGGGTGAGGTTTTTAACGAGGTGAGACCCAATGTAACCTCTGCAAATCAACGCAGCTCTTTTCCCCTATCTGTCTCTCAAGCATCACAACTTCGATGCAAACTCCATCAAGAGTTCGCCATATCTCAGGGGCAAAAACGCCTGAAGCGTAAACCTACGCTATCACGCAGAAACGCGTTTCTCTCCGGCTTATCAGGGTAAAGAAATCCTGAGTCGTTCCTCAAGCAGGAAAGCTCGCAATCGCTCAGTAAAGCGAGAACATTCTTCGAGAAGAACGAAATGCCCAAGCGGCAAATAAATCATCGACACACAGCAGTGCGCCTCATGACTCCGTGACCCACCATGTACGAAGAATCTAGCTCATCAGAAACAGCTACCTACAACTAAAGCCACACAGTTCCACCATTACTGACTGTACCCACAGTAAGAGCCACCTGACTCTTCGGCACCGCGAAGAGCAACGGCAGCTCCTATATAAACCACACCATGAGCAAACCAACAAAACACACCACCAACATCACAAAATGAGCGACGAAGGTACAACCAGAAAGAACATAGAAAAATACCTACAAGCAATGAAGAACCTGAGGGTATCTGAGAGCTCTTCGCAGCAAAACCAAAGCCAAAACCAGCACCCGCGAAACCAAAACCTAGAGCAAAGATTAGAAGTTCAACAATACCAACAAGACCCGGAGCCGCTGGAGGTCGTGCCGCCAAACGAAGAGGCGTTACCAGAGTTCATCAGCATCTCTTCCGGCGAAGAAGAACAAGACCGCCCAAGAAAGAGGTACCTACCAAACAATAGGCAACCTTGGAAACCAGTAAACGCCGGAGTCGCAAGCAGGACCAGGAGCCGCACCCGCAGAGACGAAGTGTAACAAAGCCAAACCACGGTTGTAACAATCAACGCCCCAGATTAATAAAAGAGAGAAGTTTTTCCGAAGCTAAAGTCTTCGCGTTAGCAACCTCGCCCTCGATTGCTAGGGGGGAGGGAAGTTTTTCCGAAGCTGAAGGCTTCGCGTATCAACCTCGCCCTCGATTGCTAGGGGGGAGGGAAGTTTTTCCGAAGCTGAAGGCTTCGCGTATCAACCTCGCCCTAGATTGCTAGGGGGGAGGGAAGTTTTTCCGAAGCTGAAGGCTTCGCGTATCAACCTCGCCCTCGATTGCTAGGGGGGAGGGAAGTTTTTCCGAAGCTGATGGCTTCGCGTATCAACCTCGCCATCGATTGCTAGGGGGAGGGAAGTTTTTCCGAAGCTGAAGGCTTCGCGTATCAACCTCGCCCTAGATTGCTAGGGGGGAGGGAAGTTTTTCAGAAGCGAAAGTCTTCGCGTTAGCAACCTCGCCCTCGATTGCTAGGGGGGAGGGAAGTTTTTCAGAAACGAAAGTCTTCGCGTTAGCAACCTCGCCCTCGATTGCTAGGGGGGAAGGAAGTTTTTCCAAAGCTGAAGGCTTCGCGTATCAACCTCGCCCTAGATTGCTAGGGGGGAGGGAAGTTTTTCCGAAGCTAAAGTCTTCGCGTTATCAACCTCGCCCTCGATTGCTAGGGGGGAGGGAAGTTTTTCAGAAACGAAAGTCTTCGCGTATCAACCTCGCCCTCGATTGCTAGGGGGGAGGGAAGTTTTTCCGAAGCTCAAGGCTTCGCGTATCAACCTCGCCCTCGATTGCTAGGGGGGAAGGAAGTTTTTCAGAAGGTTAACAACAAGCACTGAAATTATATCTTCGCTAACAACAAACAAACCTAAAGCTCAAAAGCGAAAACAGAAATTCAGAGTTCAAGAAACATCCCAGCTAGCCCATCACCACGGCTATCGTCATACACCCACGGAACGTCATAAATCTCTTCAGACTCCGAAGCCTCGACCTTCGAGACGATCAGCGGGGGCCCCCGAAGCATCCGGCGTCTACCTCTCTGAAACTGCTGAGTCACCTTGGCCCGAGCGGCAAAATACTCATTGAAAACATAACCCCAGAAGCGACCAAGATCGTCATTGCCAATTATCTTCGTAACCAAACGATGGGCAGCGCGCGTAGCACAAATCCTACCGTTTTGATAGCATAAAGGTTCAATGACAGCCCCCTCTGCGGAGACCTGCACACAGTATTGCGTCTTTAATTTACAGACCCTTAAAATTACAAAATAAAAACAAAACCAAGTAGCCTCGAGGATCTAAGCATCTTCGCTTGCGGCAACCTTCGCGACAGGCTCCGACGGGGTAGCAGATCGAGGAGCAGCAGAAGAAGCTTCAGCAACGGCAGCACTCTTCGCCTTCTTCGCCTTCCCCTGCTCGTCAGCCAAAGACGGATTTGAAGACGAAGCGGGACCTCCAACCTCCGTCCTCTTCTTCTCCTTGGCCTGCAAAAGGTCAAAGGTTACTAAACTCAATAAATACTCCGGAAGAAAGAAGTCAAAAAAGTCCGAAGCCCTCACCTCCTGCGCGCGAGAAACAGCGCTAGCACTGGCGGCCGCGGAGCCGTGCTTGTTCCAGTAAAACCTCCAAAAGCGCTTCGCAACGACGCTAACGCCTTTGTCCGAGGTATTAGGATCAGCACCCTCAATAGCTTCGCAAGGGAAAGTGGAGTAACCAAGTTCATGGAAATCTCCGACCTTCCTCTTCGCCAGAATATCTAGGAGCGCATAGAGGCAGGTCTTCGCCCCATGATCACACATGTTCGTCACCAGGCTGGGCACAGACTGCAGCTCTCTCTCGACCCAAGTCAAAAAGGAATCGAGGGTCAGATCGTCTCCGGCGGGAAGAGGGCGAGGCTGGCGGCCGAAGCGAGCAAGAAGCTCCGAATAAGACCGAAACAAAGCCGAAGCTTTCGACCTTAGCCGTTTAGTCTCTGCTCTCATTGTCTCCTCCAAAGCGGCCTTTCGGTCTTCCACTTTCTCCAGCGCCGCCGCATGTTTCCTTTCGGAATCCTTCTTGTAGGCGGCGAAGGAGTCAGTTTTCTCTTGAAGATCCTTCTTCAGGCGAGCGATCTCCTCTTCGAAGCTGGCTTCCTTCGCCTCCCAGCAACTCTTCTCCTCGCGAAGCGCGACAAGCTCTGGGGGGACGCCTCCGAAGCCCACTCAGTCTCCAACTTCTTCCGGAGCACCTGGGACGCCTGCGTAATCTGACAAAGAAGCAAAGTGTTAACAAAGACCAAAAGGTCAACAACAAAAACGAAGAGGAACCTTTCAACCCAGTTACCATTTGGCCTTGCCGAAGCAGCAAGTCGGCAAGGTTAGGAGCGGAATTCGCCTCCAGCGTGGCCCGAAGTTCTACGCAACACAAGTAAAGCGTGAGAACAAAAAATATATATAAAAAGAGTAAAGCGAATAAAACTAAGGCCACAAGTCTAAGGACCTTCGGGATTGTATTCCCTCAAGCCACTCATCACCGCCAGCGAAAGACCGAGAGAGCAAGCATCCTTCGTGGTTCCGTACGAGCTCCCCGCGTCGGAGCTCGAGTCAGAATCGTCGCCCGAAGACGACGAATCATCAGAACTCTCCGAAGCACTGGAGCTAGCAGCATCTCCAGACCGTTCTACGCCGGTCGAGCCCAATACATCGTCCTCAATCATGTCCATGGCGCTCCGACCCGGCTCCGTGCCCTGCATCTCCTCAACATCTACACGAAGACTGCTGGCGCCATCCAACAATTCTTCGGTATCAGATAACTCAATCACGGGAACCCCGTCCCGGCCTTCGGAAAGCGCCTCCAAGCCAGGAGAAACAGGCGCATTCCCTGAACCAATCAACCTGGCACCACCAGCCACAGATTCATCTTCACCACGGGAACCCGAAGCAAATTCCGTTTGTCCCGAAGCCAAGCGGGAACTCGACCCGCCTCGAACTTCACCTGAGACTCCGGAGGTTTTCGAACCTCGAGATACGACCCTCTTGCGCTTCCGGCGCTCGGCCAGCACAGTGCTTGTCGTAGCGACAGCACTTGCCTTCTGCGGACGAGAAGCCACTCGACCCCGCCTCGTCCAGCACCTGAACCCGAAGACCCAGCGCCGCCGGCGGGAGCTTCGGCTTTCTTCTCCCAGCCCCTCATCTTGATATAAGACGTCGTCGTAATTTCGGGCGTCTCCCCCTTCTTGAGCCTTTTTCTGCCTAAGGGCACGGCATGGTTACCATAGCTGATCTTCAGCGAATCGAAGATTCGATTGATACGGCGCTTCGGGATCAGACCGTTTTCCACGTCATACGCTTCGGCAGCACTGAACGGATCGCAGAGTATATTGGCGCACTCTTCGACTATCTCAACAAACTGTAATGGCCGAAGACCTTCAGGCCTTTTCAGCCCATTAAACTTCGGGCGGCGGTAAGTAAACTTACGCTCCTCGAGCTTCACTTTCTCGGTGCCATCCGATTTCCAGCCACCCTCCACAGGCCAAACACCAGCAGCAATAAACTCCTCCACAACAGTACGGCCACTGATGACCTTGCAGGCTTTCTTGAAAGCATCACAACAAGGCTGGAAGGTCTTGCCGCGGCCGGAGAAAGCAGGAGAGAAAATGGGCTCCGCAAGAACCAGCGAACTGGCTAGGGGGTAGCACGAAGACCCATCCTCATTCTCCCCTTCGGGTACCTCAGCGTAGAACCAGTAGTCAACCCAGTCGTTGTCCCAGCGGTTCCTCGAAGCGGTAACCAAAGCAACCTTCTCGAGCTTCGACTTCTTGCTGAAGTTTCGCGGTTGGAAAGTGCAGACCCCATTTTGAAGAAGCAGGACATCATAGTCATAGTACACCTTCTTTTTCTGCAAGTGACAACTGAAGAAGCGCAAAAAGGCTTCGTAGTTCACTTTCGCATTGAATGTCCTCACAGCCCAAATGAACTTCGACAGTTGCACGAAGGCGTTGGGCGTCAAGTGATGTATCTGAATGCCGTACGCCGTAAGCACTCGCTGGAGGATGAAGAGAGCTGGAAGCCGAAGCCCGGCCTCGAAATAGTCCCGAAAAACAACCGCCTCATTAGCCTTGGGCTGCGGAATTTCCTTGTCGCCTGGACAGCGTGCCCTTCCAGCCTCGAAGTATCCCCTCTCAACATACATAGCCAGCTCGGCTTCGCCAACCCGGGAGCGGTTCAAGCGATAGGTCTTGTCAATAACTGCAGGTGTCCGAATCCGGGCGTCAGAAACCTTCGAAGAATGACCATAACCGGAAGTACCCTCCCCCTCTGCAGCCGAAGATCCAGCATCAACGCCGGCCTTAAAGCGTTTTCTCCCGAAGTCCCTAGCATAAGCACTCTCGATATAAATCTCGTAATCCCTACTAGCCTCAAAATTCTTACCTTTAACCGGAACCGAAGCCTCCACGTCGTCTGCCGAGGGCTTTTCAACCGAAACACCTTCCGGAGCTTTACGGTCTCCGGACCCGCCACCAGCGACAGCTGTTGACGGTCGTTACGGACCAATTTCGACCGTCAACTAGCTCAATAAACAAGAAGGATTGGACATTCTTTACATGCACTTTATTTAAGAATAACCTATTTCCACATGTACCTCTAGATTTTAGTGTGCAGGTGGAATAAGGGAGAAATCCAGGTGAAATCATGCCCCAAGGCGACGAATCAACACTTCTACAAAACAACGTTCGCCGCGGGAATACAACTCCAAGACAAAAGGCCAAATCTCGTCAAAGTCCAACACAACTAAGGCCAAATGCACCTGGACCAGAGAAGTAGACCCAGAGGGGGAGCCACCTGCCAAAGCCCAGCCCAGGAGGGGCCAGGCACAGGTCCGCCGACCCCCCCTGGCCAGGTCGGCCGACCTGGCAGGGTGGCCCCCTGGGCCCATCTTTCTATGGCGGTTTGTAACCGACCTCTGGAGGTCGGTTCCCCCTGCATTAAATGCCACCGACCTCGGGAACCGCCCCAAAGTTACCGACCTTCAAGGACTATATAAGGAGGGGTACCCCCCCTCCTTCCAAGACACACAATACACAAGGATCATTCCCTCCTCCTCACACTAGAGCTAGAGGCAATTCTAGGTAGTGCTAGGCTGAGTAGTGGGTTGCCCTATTGCTCCCAAAGTCTTGTGGAGAATTGGGTAGCGCTCTTGTATCCTTTCTCTCTCTTTGTAAGACTTGTTATTTAATCTATGGAATACAAGTATTCATATAGTTGTTATGAGCTTGCTAGTTCTATCATGATCTTGTATGATCGTTCGTTGTTCGTTCATGCTCGTTCATCATTCGTTCTTCGTTCGTTCATACTCGATCATCGATTATTCTTGAACTTGCTTAATCGTTCATCGTTCGTCACTCGTTCTTGAGCGACGAACGCTTATGCATGACTTAGTGCTAGCTTTGATCCCTTTTATCTAGTTTATGCTAGTTAGGCTAGTTGTTCTCATGTTTAGGCATCGGGCTCATTGTCCTGCAAAGGTGCTCTAGATTTATCACCCCGTCGATCCGAAGGGTTGGGGGTGCCTCGAGGGATCTAGAGTCGTGGTTAGTAACGCCGGCATGGTGCCGGGGTAGTCTATCCACCCTTGGGTATGTGCGTGTCCCACGGTTTGTAGAGGTAGGTGGCAGGAAGTGACAGCCCTGTCCATCCGAAGGAACCCTCCACGTTCGGGCACGGCATAGGAGTACGTAAATAGGCCGGAGTCGCGAGGCAGACCTTGCGTATGCCGGATCTCCCGATGTTGCCTAGGCATTAGACGCTTGCTTGTGCTTGCATGACGCTAGATGATAGGTAGAGGTTGTGCACGCTATATGAATGTTGTACCTTTGGAGTAGTAGCTCGCTAGTCTAACTTAGCATTGCTTAGGATTGTCTCTCGCCTTTTATTAGAGAGAGTGGAATGCCTTCGTGTGTGTCACACTATCCTTATTATTATTAAACCTTACCCCTGCATTGGAATGTGGTTATATCACTTATCATTTGTAACACCATGAACATAAGTACTCTTGTCAACCATGTCTTCCTTTGGGAAAATATAAATACGATACCCTGGAATACTCTCGGGTGAAATGCTACAACGGGTTATCCGTCCGCTTGCGGATATTCTATTTAACATGACAAACCTTATAATTCATATCTAGTACTTGTTACTAGTTGTGGATTATTTGGTTAAATAGTGCAAGTGAACAATTCCATAACCCCCGGCGTCTCCCCGCGGTCGCGTGTTTCCCGCGTGACCGTAAGAGACGCCAACAACAGCTTCCGGGACTTCGGGCTCGGGCCTTCCGGAGACATCCTCCGGATCACGAGCACCAATCTCGCCCTGAGGCAACGAGTCCAGCAGTTCCTCTGAACCGTCACCATCAATGGACATCGCCCCCTCCTGGCTGAAGGTCGCCTCTTCGCCAGACATTGCCGGCTCTTCGTCGATGAGAGCAGCGGTTTGCTTCGTCCTAGCCATCAAAAGCACCTGAAAGTTGTACGAAGAAAAATTTTTACAACGAGAATCATCACGCACCCATCCGAAAATCCGAAGAGCGATCAGCCACAAACCTTAAGAAGATCGCGAAGACTGGAAGGAAGTAGCGTCGAAAATCGAAGCCGCGAAAACAACAGCGAAAACCCGAAGATCACGAAGGAAATGAGGTGAGCGCGGAAAATGACCGGCCCCCTCCCCTCCTTATATAGGGGGGTAAAACCGAGCAGTTAATGCGCCCTCGAAAACCGCGAGTGCGGATAAGATCAACGTTTTTACCGCGCTCTTGACCTCCGGACAACACGAAATCATCTTCAGGCTATACAGCCAGCATCAACCCCAATGAGCGAGGGAAGTTTTTCCGGGATCGGCTCCGGTCACATCCGATTGTTCTTCGAGGGTTCGGCTCATCGGCGTTGAACCTCGCCCACGAGGGGCTAGTGTTGGGGATCCGTGGAGCAGGACTCGATCCCGGACAGCCCTCTTTGTACCCGAAGGGTCTAACCAAGCTAACCAAGTTACCCTCCGTGTGTCGTCTGTATTTCCTTCCGCAGGGATTGACGCTGGGCGCGGGCGGCGCACCGAGCGCCCGAAGGGGTCTCCGGCGTCCGAAGACTGTAGACTTCGGACGAGGCTCGGAGGGGCGCCTCGCGCACGCCCGAAGATCCGCGGGACCTGCTACAGGGCACGAAGGGCGGATCCATCGTCCGAAGGGTCGCTGCCGCGCCAAGGCTGTGGACTTCGGACGAGGCTCGGCTGGGTGCCTCGTGTACGCCCGAAGACCTACGGGTGGGCCCGGAGGACAAGTGCGTCAGCAGCTAGGGTTTCTAATGTACCCTCGACAGGAAGATGGCAAAAGACTATTGTGCCCTCCGGACATTTTTGTACCGAATATCCTGTACATTATTCTCCGTGATCAGGGGTAGTTTAGGCATCGATTTGTAATTCCTGATCACGGTATAAATACCCCCTCCCGGGCAATGAAGAGGGGGTCGACTCTCTGTGATGCAACATGATTATTAATGCTATAGTCTAGGCTTCGTGTTGCGCAGAGTCCTAGCGAAGCACGCGAAGCCACTTCTCTATCTCTCACGCTTCTTCTCCGTGTTTCACCCGGTGCTGGGCTTTCTTTACGAAGAATCCCAACACCATTCTCCAGTGAGATTTTGTAATGTTGTTAAAAAAATTAAGGAATCTAAAGAACACGTACAGGCTATTGAGTCTATTGGATTTGGGGGACTGCTTCAAATGCCTAGTATCAGTTTGAGGAAAAACATGCTAAAGGACATTGCAGATGTATATGACATCAGCAACAGAGGTTTCAAGTTATGTGGTCAAATTGTTAGGTTTCCTGTGGAAGATGTCCATAATATATTGGGACTCGAGATTTCAGGCAATGAGGTAATGCAATATATTAATGAAACAATGAAGAGTGAAGATGAAACTGTGCGCAGTGAATTATTCCAAAGGTTTGCCACAAACAACAAGCTCGAGCTACAAGGACTGGAAAACATGCTTCATAAAGATCGGCCTGCGGACGGAGACTTTGTAAGAGCTTTCGTCTTGTTCACGATTGGTGTCCTCCTAGCATCAAACACAGGGCCCACCATCCATTGGAGCTACATAGAAGCTGTTAGAGATATAGCACAAATTCCACTTTTCAATTGGGGCCAATTTACTCTGAACCATCTGTTGAACTCATGCACTTCTTACATTAATAGGAGCGAAAAAACCCTGAAGGGAAATTTGGTTCTTCTACAGGTCAGTTCTATATTGTACGTCAAAACCGTTAAACATTGTATATTTTCTGACATACATATTTACTTCATATTTTTAATAGTTTTGGTACTGGGAGCGAGTTAGAGTGGCCAACCAGCATGGCATCAAGTATGAAGAAAGGATAACCCGCCCACCAGTAATGGTATTCTGGAATGAAGAAAATGCCAAGCGTCGACAAACTGCTTGGGAGAAGGATGGGTTAGACGGAGGAACTGTAAGTAAGCAAACATTGCACCAATGCGGTTGTGTTGTTACGCATATAATTTACAATATAAATTTTTTGTAGCTTAATTTGCCCGTTGCTTCACACACCAAACAAAAAAGAGAAGCAACAGTGTCACAAGCAAAATACACACCCGAGGGTCCAAGCAACCAACCAGTAAGTATGACATATGTTTAAGTGTCGTAGCTTATTTGTGTGCGTAAATCACTATTTCGTAAATTTGTAGGTGCAAAGCCTTGAACATTGGAAGAAAGCAACTAAACTGGAGCTTAAACTAGATCTGGAGCAGAAACTTCTTGAATTGGAACACAAACAGGATATCAAATTTTTGGAACATAAGAAGGAGTTTGCTTCATTTAGAAACGACAGCATCCTGGAAGATAGGATCGATAATCTAGAAGCTAAGGTATACGCTGATTTCGAAGAAACGCGAACGAAGCTGCAGGTAACCAGCGTGATATTACTACATTTTACGTACTATCATGCTTAAATATTTAACAAAATGTCAACTAACAGGAAATCCATGAGCTAGTGCGCACACTTATTGACCAACCTATATCTCAAACTGGCCATGCTCAGCAACATGTTAAGGTATTGTAGGTTCACAAGTTTTATCACTGTTCTTGTTTGACGATAGAAATGATATTTTCGAATCTAAAGAAACTATTTAATTGCAGGTAACGCCACGCACACGTTTCCACGAGGCGAAGGATAGGATCTACGATCAATCACCCATTGCAAGAAATGATACGATGGAAACGACCGTGGAGCAACACAGCGACCCCGCTATAACGCATATCAAAAAGAGAGAACCAATTATCGACGACGATTACAATACTGGTTCAATTGACAGAGAAGCTGCCAAGTTCTTATTACAGAGTTACGAGGACGCTTGGGTTGTAGACATAGATGGCATTAGGATTAAAGCAGGACAATTGCGCCGAAATGTCTCACAGCAGTACATATTTGGAGAGGTAATATTATTTCAGATCCATGTCGTCAGTATAAACATGCGCACACCTAATATTTACTAAATCCGCACTTTGCAGGTAATAAATGCATATGTCCAGTTGAGCGACGTTGAGAATGATACAGCGTCATTCATATCAACGTTTGATGTTCAAAAGTTGGCAGACACAAGATGGGAGCTAACCAAAAATTATAAGAAGCGAATTGCAGATAAATGTAAAGGAAAACATTTGGTATGTAATATTGATTTTTTTTGTTTCATTTTCTGGGTTCCTATATCATGAATTACTATGATTTTTGGAAACGTCCCCTGTTTGGATTCAAGCCATGCATGCAAACTTCATTGATTAATTAACTTTCAGGTATTCGTTCCAATGAACATTAATGGCAACCACTAGGGACTCCTGGTCCTGAACTTTATAAAGCATGAGGTACAGATCCTTGAATCTTTAAGCTTACGAGATGAAGAACTAGAGATGACATTGGTAAGTATGTAACCAACTATTCTGTACACATCTACAAACACATGATCAAACTTCTCATGTATGTGACCATTCACTATAGGTAGAAAGTATACAATGTTGCGTCGAATTTTCGATCATGGAAGGCTTGGTTAACTTTGAAAATCCATTTGACTTGCGCGAGTGGGAAATAGTTCCATATGTAGACATACCGAGACAAGATAACAGGTTATCTTTTCCCTTTTTATTTTCTTGATGCATTTCTGTTACTCATGTTATGCTACTACGTTGCAGCTTTACATGTGCAGCGTTTGTAATACAATATATTCTGTCATGGGATGGAGAGAAAATGGCTCATGAATTCACAAGTGTGAGTGTTAGAGTTATTGTTAATTTCAAAATTATACAAAATTAAATGAAAACTGCTATGTGACGATGTGCACTACATTTCTCATGTACAGGAGGCAATGGAAAGTTTTTGCTACAGGATATGCACGCGGCTCCTACATTCCGATCGCAGTAGTCTTCGCTTCGAATCATACGAAAAACCTATCACGGTTTGTGCATTTACTGCATTTTACAATAGATCGGTGTACACGGCTTGTTCCAGACTGCACAAAATAATCTTGTTTTACATTTTCTGTTGACGATTACTCAGAAGGAAGCGTACCTGCTGGAAAATCCGGATGAACGAGAGGGGCATCGACATGATAGTGATGTAGAAGATCTTCAGATAATATCGTCGGCAACGGAAACTCAAAGCAAAGGGGAAGCAATTACAGCTTCGGGAACAACAATGACGAGAAGACCAAGAGGACGGCCGCGAAAGATTACGGTTGATGAAGTATCTGCAAAAGTTCCAGGAATTGAAGAAGGAACTCCAAAAGTTAAAGGAGCCGCAACTAGGAAAAGAGGTAAACCCTCGAGGATCACAGCTGACACTGCTACTCGTACTGTATTAGAAGATTTCAGTACAGAATCTATCGCAAATCGCATTAACAAACGGAAGAAGCAGCCAGGAAAACTGCTAAGTAGCCCTTATCAGCCTAACTAGGTTCAGAATTATTTTGTAATTTCTTTGTGGCTATGCAATCAACCGGAGACATTGTTACATTTCAGATACATTTCTCTGCACTTTGAGACATTGTTATATTTCTCACATCATTTTTGTTACTCGACTTACATTACAATATTAGCCATAGGCCTCCACCTATTACAATGGAGAAACACAGCAACAACATAATACAACTACGTTGTCCATCTCCACGAAATTCCATGTGCAGAAAGCTTTTGTCTCGAGATTTACATAAATGATAAATTTGACATAAAAAATGTTCAAATATTACTTGCTGCTTCTGTTCATTTCACAGTTATAAAATGACAATAAGGTCGAAGAATTGGACAGAGAATAATTTTATGAACATATAGGAAAAAAATGAGGTCATTTGGATCTTTTATGCGTAATATATACAAGTTTTAAATTTTAACTGTGAATCAAAATAAAATATGGGGACGAGGCACAAGAACACAGCAAGAAGATGTGACTCCGCCTCCCGAAGGCGCGTCACGCGTATACGCTTTTGCGCTCCCATTGCAGCAGCCTCGGTCCAGACATTCAATGATGTTTTGGGCCACGGCCGAATTCGGCCCGTTTCACTAGCGCGGGCGCGGTCGAAAGCGTAAACGCGCCAGCCGCTTTCACGCCGCGCGCGCGCGGCCGCGGCGCGATGTTTAGTCCCACATCGGCTGCCCAGCGCGCGCCGCACCAGCTTAAAAGCGAAGGGGACCGGGACTCCCCGAACTCACTCGAACTCTTCCCGGTCCCTTGCTTGTGCCTCAGTCTCTCCCCGTATCTGTGCGGGCCGCCCTATTCCGCGCCCTCAGCCCTGCCCGTGGTACGGCCAGAGGGCTGCTTGCAGTGCTGGTGCTGATTGGCTTGTTGTTGGTATTTCTTACGGTCACAGATAAATCCGCAAGCGCACGGAGAATACCGTTGTAGCACTTCACCCGTGAGTATTCAAGGGTATCGTATTTTTCACAGGGAAGGCGGTGGTTTACGAGATAGCAAAGTTCATAATCACATAACTAATAATGTACCAAGGTCTAAACAGGGGTAAGGATAATAATAAGGGGTAGTAGTGACAACACAACCAGAGCAATCCAATCTAACACTAGAACTAAGCCTAGGCTAAGCGGGGTTAAGAAGAGAGCCGAGATGGGTCCTTATGTACTTCTTATATTCCTGCTCATGCAACACATACAAGTCTAAGCTCTATGTCAACCTGGAACAAGGGGGGTAACCAGCAGGGCTGTCACCACCTACCGGCATTCCTTCTACCAGGCAATCAAGGCTATCTACCGTAGAACAAAGAGGATTAGGCACAGCAGGGCTGTCACCACCTACCGGCAACCCTCTACCAGGACACGTGACACTAGGGCTATTAAGTCCCTATGCCAGTCCTAGGGTCACGTGACAGCAAGGCAATTAAGTCCTCGCTGCCAGACCTTCTCTTGTTCAAGCAGACAACCAAACACCCAAAGTTGTTTATCAACCTAAGCACCACGCTCACATTGCTAAACAGTACTCTCGATTCCCATGGGACTTTGACCCTTCGGATCATCAAGTCGGGAATAAGAGTACACCTAATCCTGACCCGACGGATCAACAGATCAAGTGCTAGAACATGCATGACTCTGACCCTACGGATCATCAAGTCAATGGGTGAGACATGCGTAACTCTAACCCTGCGGATTAACAAGCTACGATCTATATCGCACATAACTCTAACCCTACGGATTAACAAGTTATGGGCCCGAGCATGTCTCACCACTTCATGCATGAATCGAGTGTAAGGACATAAACGAATGAATAAAGGCATGTCAAGCATGAAGCAACCAATCATGACTAGATAATAACCACATAGAAAGCACATGGCTATCATACTAGTACAATCATAAGTCATAAGGAATAAAGAAGATAATTCTATTGAGGTGGACCTTGATACTTACTTGATATACGATGAACGACGAACGAGCGATGAACGAACGACGAACGAACGAAGAACGAACGACGAACAATATATTATTAGCAAGTATCCTCAAGATACAAGATTGGGCTAAGTCCTCACAAAGGGAGGACAGCCCTCTCCTCTACCAAACTCTCCCCTCTACTCCTCTACAGCCTAGAGACTAGTCTAATGCTAGAGAATGGATTCCTCTTGGTGTCAATGTGTGTTGTCGTGTTGGTGTCTTGAGAGAGGGAGGGGTGCCCCTTTATTTATAGCCTTGGAAGGTCGGCAACTTTGAGGCGGTTCCTGAGGTCGGTGGCATTTAATGCAGGGGGAACCGACCTCCAGAGGTCGGTTGTGAACCGCCAGAGAAGAGTGGGCCAGGGGGGCCTCCCTGGCAGGTCGGCCGACCTGGCCAGAGGGGGTCGGCCGACCTGGCCTGGGCCCCACTGGGCCTGATCCTCCTCTGGCTCCTTCCTCTGGCTATGTATGTGCCCAATCCACTTGCATTGTTTGGTCTTGAAGCCTGGTTCTGTGGTTTTGGGCTTTTGGACTAAATTCTTTAGTCCGGGAAAATCCGTCGATTGCAAAGTCCATGTTTAGTGCATGTTTTCCCCTGTTTTTATATGAATTGCACCTGCACTCATAATTTCACCAAGACTAGTGGAATTTGTTAGAAATAAGCCCTATGTCTACCCTTGGTGATGGTGTTAGGTTCCAAAAGGTGCATAAAGTTGACGGTAAAAATGGGTCGTAAGGACCGTCAACAAGATCCCCCACACTTAGCCTTTGCTCGTCCTCGAGTAAAGTTTGAAGGACTAAGGTGGAACACGACTTCCATTGGTATGATGCTAGCATACAAGTTATTCCAAGCCATACCTGTTCCCGTGAACTTTTGATGTGTCTACCATGTCATCTTGGGCGGTTGAGGAATGGAACGGTCTAGATTCGAGTCATCATAACTCCCTCTGCTGAGTAACTTGGGTTTTTCGATAGATTTTCAAAGTGAAAACATAGCTCATACTCCTCAAATGATCACTCTCAAATCGCTCAATGTGTATGGTTCCTCACCAAGGCATTGGATTTGCCTCTTTTCATCCTACTTCTACAAAGGCTTTATGTGGAGCTTGGTAGGGAATGAAAGAGAGGCATTACTTGTATCACATATTTTGCCGAACCAAAAGAGTGGATCCATGGAGAATGCAAGTCATACAACCGTGATCAAGATGTGCAAGTGTGTATGAGGGTGGTGTGGTGGAAATTGTACTCCTTTTTGTGTTCCTTCTCTCTTTCCCTTTTTGAATGTTTGAGGAGGACATGGCTATGATTCTTTCTTTCTTTCTTTTTTCTTTTCCAACATTATCCCTTCTTTTTTTTCATCATACTCTACTTTTGTATGAGCAGGGATTATTCTTTCTTTTTTTATATAGCCATGTCTCCAATGATAATTTGAGAGAGAGAGAGAGAGAGAGAAAGGTAACAATGCTTTTGTGGAGTACTTATTTTGGTGGATGGATGGTGGTATTGCTTAACTTCCAGTGTAGAAGTTTAGCATGTGAGGTGGAGTGTACGTGATCTTGACCAAGAGAGTATGACAAGTTTCTCACTAGGGTCACACAATTTTGATAAAGCTCAATGCAATGACAAGCAGCATATGTGTGTAGGTTTTGCAATGTGATCGACATATGGCTTTGGTAGGAATATAAGATCATCGAGGAGCATAGAGCTATAGATTTTAATTTTTGCAAGTTAAATACCCAAGCACTCTATGCAGAAGAAGCAAGATTCATCTCATCCAACCATATCACATTCGCCAACAACTTAGATAAACATGGGTTCCTATGAGATTGGTGTTCACAAGCAACAGTATATGATGCAAGGAATAAAGAGTATGCAGGCCAACCAACTAGAAGCATGTATGTTGAGGGAACAACAAAGTTCATTTTATTCTTGAGTTAAATTTTAGTGATTGACTCAAAAGATTATTTTAACTCATGAATTGGGGAGATGGAGTAGAGAGGATGCGCAAACCGTCGCCTTGGATGAAGTGGAGATCAAGAGGGCCATGAGATATTTGATTGACCCAAAGGTTCGACCTAACTTTGTTTTCTTGTCCCGAGGGCTCCACTGTTTTACATGTCGATCAGTGCGAGGTTGTGCATCATGTTGGTGGGGGAGATCTCGAATGTGTGCGTGATGAAGAACTCAAGAGATCTCCCCCCACACTTGTTCTTGTACCTGCTTTATTTATTCAAAACAAACAAAAACAAAGCGAAGACAAAGAGGACTCTATCGGGGTTAAAGACCGGGGAGCCTAGATTTATTGAATTAAACTCTAGGTGCCTTATGAAAGAAAAGAGAGAAGAAGCACCTAGCTTACTTATTTATTTATTTATTTATTTATTTATTTTTCAAGTGTTATTTTGATTTTAATTTTATAATTTTTATTTTATTTTGACATTTTCAAGGTGGAAGAAAAAGGATACAAGTTGCGATACAAGTTACCTTTGTGGGGGGGGAACCTCCCCCCACACTTGTTCTTTGCTCTCGGCCCATGATTTGGGATTGCGCCCCATGTGGTTGTGGTAGTAGGCCATACAGTCATTTTGGGTTTTTGAGCAGCGTGGCTGTGAAGTGGCGATCTTGTCTTCCATATTTTGCTGCCACTAAGTGTCACAACGGTGGTGGCACTCGCATGGCTGCAATTCTTATTCAGCTCTTGAGAATCCTGCCAGAAACACAACTCCTGCAAGCAATCTTCATCCAACTTGGAGAGGCATGGTTAGCTCTCGGAGCATATACAAACAAGGTCCCGGGTTAGATGACCGGACCTCATTTGTACAGCCGAGGAAGAAAGGCACAAGCAAGTCATGTGGACCAAGATTGAGTGTGACCATGGGCAACCAAGATTGAGTGTGACCATGGGCAAGATAATCCTCGTTGATTAAAAGCAACTTGGGGCTTAGTGATATGAAAACTCGAAACAATGTAAGCCCCAACTCCATGAATGATATGAGAAAACAACGAGGTGCACTCAAGAAGTCCAAATTGCTTGGAAAGTTCTAACCATTCATGCATTGCATAGGAGGGATTTTGATATTGTTAACCATGGCAAGAGGATTCTAAGCTCATTCCTCATACAGATATGTCTATGATTGCTTTGAGGAACACAAGTCATGGCAAGCCAACCATGCATCAAGCACAAGAAGGGATATGATTCATTGCCAAAGAGCATGCTTGTGAAGATCAGGAGTTGTAGGCTCAAAGTCTGACAAGCAATGCTTATGAAAGCCTAGTAGAAAGCAAGGATGTGTGCATGAAGGGTGATACTCCCTATGGAAGAACCGAAGGGAAGTACCATTGCCTAACTACTACAAGCATGCATGGGAAATCATGTGGTAAGTAGGTGGGAGCCATACTCATCCACACGAACAAAAACCATATCACCCTTGGGCTTCCAATTATTAGCAAAGAATGTGGTCATACCTTCGTTGTGCAGAGATTTCGAATTGAAGTTGTAGGCTTGTACCTTCTTTTCGCACACCAAGACAAGGTTGGTGTCGAAGAGGAGTCTTGACGTGTTGTTTTCATCATGGTCCTCCTCCATGGGATCTTCGTGAGGCTCTTCATGCCAATCTTCTCACATTAGGCATGAGCTCAATGGAGGGGGACGAGTATGTGTCACGTCGGGGCTGACTTGTGTTTGAACTTGTCGCCTTCTTCAACGTGTTGATGAGCAGATTTTTGGCCTTTATCCTGGCTGCACATAAGAGCAAGAACACAAAAGCGAACTCGAGCACGGGTTACGTTAGTGAAAACCAAATGGATTTCCCGTCGGTTGCCTTTGCAAGGATGTCTTTTTTATCGCAACTCAATTTAT
This sequence comes from Eragrostis curvula, assembly GCA_007726485.1. NCBI lineage: Eukaryota > Viridiplantae > Streptophyta > Magnoliopsida > Poales > Poaceae > Eragrostis > Eragrostis curvula. Next base: position 31,205,766 of record CM017443.1, read on the forward strand.
TGAACAAATAGAAAAGAAGAGAAAGGGAAATCTTTTTCTTAACTTCGAGACGAAAAGCCAAAAGGGTTTGTCTCAAAATTATCTCTCTTTGAGAATGATTTTCGAAAAAAAGAAAAAGAAGAGTTGGAGACGACTGAAGATCGAAGAAGTTTATTTTTGAAAGACTCCAACTATGCAAATAAGAGAACCAAAGAAAAGAGAAAATCTTTTTCTTAAACTTGAGACAAAACATCATGGAAAATTGGGGAAATGCGAGAGCAAGAATTTTGTTTTAAGGGTGCTTGAGTACGAAAGGGATGAATTTGAAGAATCCAAACACCCTTGCATCCAAATAAAAAGAAATGAAGTTCAACTTGGTCAACAGCCCCACAATGGCTATATGCTTTAAAGTCAAGGGGGCTGTGCCAAAATTCCATCAAAACTTTTGCTCAAAGCATTTTCCAAAAGGTTGGATCAAGTTAAATTTTACCAAATTTATTCTCTCAGATTTTTTTTTTCAAGGAGATCTTGTTCTTGAACTTGGGGCAAACAATGAAAATTCTCGGGAAATCCAAGAGTAAGAATTTTGGAAAAGAGTGCTTGAGTGGAATGAAAAGTGAAGGCACCAAGCACTCTGGAAACAAATATAATGAAATGAAGTCCAATTTTGGTTGACAACCTCATGATGGCTATGTGTTGGAAAGCCAGAGGGAGTTGTGCCAAAAATTCCTCCAAAATTTTGCTCAAAACATTCTCCATAAAAAAGATTGCCTCAAACTCATTTTCAAAAATAAAGAAATTTTTGTAAATGTAATGTGGTTTGAAAAATCCCAAACAAAAGTCGGAAAGATTCAAACATGCAAACAATGGAAATGCATGTCGAGGGAGAATTCAAATATGCAAGTGAAATGCATGAATGAAATTGAGGGAATTCAAATATGCATGTGGAAATGGAAATCAAATATGAGGTAACTACCAATTTACCTTTGGCAAGGGCATCATCGTTTTAAGTCCAATGAGCAAGACTTCTCTCCATTGCGTTTAGCTTGGCGACTTGGTGCTTGATCCCGGAGATGAGGATGCAAACAACTTCTCGTGTTGGGGTTGTAGCTGTCTTTTCAAAGCACTTGTGCGAAGCCTTCTCCCCTTGTGCTTCCCTTTTAGGGTGATGTTGGAAGGCGTCTCTTCCTGTTGAGGGTGTGGTCTCCACCCTTCACCGATAGCTACCTTCTCAACTAATTTTGTTGCTTCCGCAGCGGTAAGTGAGAAGATGCTCCCCTCGGCACGAGAATCAAGATAGTCACGAGCTGGTTGTGTCAACCCATGGTAGAAATTGATCAATATTGTCCAATCATCCATTCCACGATCAGGGCATGTTGTCAAATAATCTTGAAGTTTCTCCCATGCTTTAGGAATGGATTCTTCTTGTGCTCTCCAAAAGTTTGGAGTCTGTACATGAAGGGCATAGGCTTTGCCTCTTGGAGAGTATTTCTCGAGGAACGCTTCAGAGCAATCATCCCAAGTAGTCGCAACACTTGGGTTGGCATAGAACCATTGTCTTACTTCCCCCACAAGAGAATAGGGAAATAGACGAAGTCGGATGACATCTTGGTTGACTCCCTTGATGGACAAAGTTTTGCAAACCTTCAGGAATTTTTGAAGATGGGTGCTTGCGTCCTCGTTGACCGTTCCATGGAATGGATTGGCCTGCACCATGTAGATTTGGCTGGCTCTAAGTCTGAAGTTTCCGTCTCCAGTGCTGACGTGTGGCCCAAGTGCCATACGGTCAACAACGGCAGCGGAGTATTCTTGGAACAATTTTTCAGCCATTGGTGTTGAGCTTGATGGTGTGGATGTAGCTGGCTTGACTATCGAGAGTATTCTTGAGGATGGGTGACTCGCGGTTCTGTTCGTCTCAAGATTACTTCTTGATTTTCTGTGTATTGCCTCGATAGGTCAACGCCAGAGGTACACTACCCTATTTTCACATAAAGAGAAAACAAAGCAAAGGTAGACCTATCTAGATAGTGGTAATTAAAAGAAATATAATTATAAACAATGCTAGTGACTCTTCAACCAGTGCCTTCCCCGGCAACGGCGCCAGAAATGCTTGTTGGTATTTCTTACGGTCACAGATAAATCCGTAAGCGCACGGAGAATACCGTTGTAGCACTTCACCCGTGAGTATTCAAGGGTATCGTATTTTTCACAGGGAAGGCGGTGGTTTACGAGATAGCAAAGTTCATAATCACATAACTAATAATGTACCAAGGTCTAAACAGGGGTAAGGATAATAATAAGGGGTAGTAGTGACAACACAACCAGAGCAATCCAATCTAACACTAGAACTAAGCCTAGGCTAAGCGGGGTTAAGAAGAGAGCCGAGATGGGTCCTTATGTACTTCTTATATTCCTGCTCATGCAACACATACAAGTCTAAGCTCTATGTCAACCTGGAACAAGGGGGGTAACCAGCAGGGCTGTCACCACCTACCGGCATTCCTTCTACCAGGCAATCAAGGCTATCTACCGTAGAACAAAGAGGATTAGGCACAGCAGGGCTGTCACCACCTACCGGCAACCCTCTACCAGGACACGTGACACTAGGGCTATTAAGTCCCTATGCCAGTCCTAGGGTCACGTGACAGCAAGGCAATTAAGTCCTCGCTGCCAGACCTTCTCTTGTTCAAGCAGACAACCAAACACCCAAAGCTGTTTATCAACCTAAGCACCACGCTCACATTGCTAAACAGTACTCTCGATTCCCATGGGACTTTGACCCTTCGGATCATCAAGTCGGGAATAAGAGTACACCTAATCCTGACCCGACGGATCAACAGATCAAGTGCTAGAACATGCATGACTCTGACCCTACGGATCATCAAGTCAATGGGTGAGACATGCGTAACTCTAACCCTGCGGATTAACAAGCTACGATCTATATCGCACATAACTCTAACCCTACGGATTAACAAGTTATGGGCCCGAGCATGTCTCACCACTTCATGCATGAATCGAGTGTAAGGACATAAACGAATGAATAAAGGCATGTCAAGCATGAAGCAACCAATCATGACTAGATAATAACCACATAGAAAGCACATGGCTATCATACTAGTACAATCATAAGTCATAAGGAATAAAGAAGATAATTCTATTGAGGTGGACCTTGATACTTACTTGATATACGATGAACGACGAACGAGCGATGAACGAACGACGAACGAACGAAGAACGAACGACGAACAATATATTATTAGCAAGTATCCTCAAGATACAAGATTGGGCTAAGTCCTCACAAAGGGAGGACAGCCCTCTCCTCTACCAAACTCTCCCCTCTACTCCTCTACAGCCTAGAGACTAGTCTAATGCTAGAGAATGGATTCCTCTTGGTGTCAATGTGTGTTGTCGTGTTGGTGTCTTGAGAGAGGGAGGGGTGCCCCTTTATTTATAGCCTTGGAAGGTCGGCAACTTTGAGGCGGTTCCTGAGGTCGGTGGCATTTAATGCAGGGGGAACCGACCTCCAGAGGTCGGTTGTGAACCGCCAGAGAAGAGTGGGCCAGGGGGGCCTCCCTGGCAGGTCGGCCGACCTGGCCAGAGGGGGTCAGCCGACCTGGCCTGGGCCCCACTGGGCCTGATCCTCCTCTGGCTCCTTCCTCTGGCTATGTATGTGCCCAATCCACTTGCATTGTTTGGTCTTGAAGCCTGGTTCTGTGGTTTTGGGCTTTTGGACTAAATTCTTTAGTCCGGGAAAATCCGTCGATTGCAAAGTCCATGTTTAGTGCATGTTTTCCCCTGTTTTTATATGAATTGCACCTGCACTCATAATTTCACCAAGACTAGTGGAATTTGTTAGAAATAAGCCCTATGTCTACCCTTGGTGATGGTGTTAGGTTCCAAAAGGTGCATAAAGTTGACGGTAAAAATGGGTCGTAAGGACCGTCAACACTTGTCCGATCGATTCCGCACTCGCAGCCTGGGCTTCCAGTGGTGCTTGGTGATGGGCTGCTCGCACAAATTTTTTTTTTTGACAACTTACCCCTGATATCTAGTCACTACATAAATGACAAATTTGACATAAAAAATTTTCAAATATTACTTGCTGCTTCTGTTCATTTCACAGTTATAAAATGACAATAAGGTCGAAGAATTGGACAGAGAATAATTTTATGAACATATAGGAAAAAAATGAGGTCATTTGGATCTTTTATGCGTAATATATACAAGTTTTAAATTTTAACTGTGAATCAAAATAAAATATGGGGACGAGGCACAAGAACACAGCAAGAACATGTGACTCCGCCTCCCGAAGGCGCGTCACGCGTATACGCTTTCGCACTCCCATTGCAGTAGCCTCGGCCCAGACATTCAGTGCTGTTTTGGGCCACGGCCGAATTCGGCCCGTTTCACTAGCGCGGGCGCGGTCGAAAGCGTAAACGCGCCAGCCACCTTCACGCCGCGCGCGCGGCCGCGGCGCGATGTTTAGTCCCACATCGGCTGCCCAGCGCGCGCCGCACCAGCTTAAAAGCGAAGGGGACCGAGACGCCCTGAACTCACTCGAACTCTTCCCGGTCCCTTGCTTGTGCCTCAGTCTCTCCCCGTATCTGTGCGGGCCGCCCTATTCCGCGCCCTCAGCTCGGCCCGTGGTACGGCCAGAGGGCTGCTTGCAGTGCTGGTGCTGATTGGCTTGTCCGATCGATTCCGCACTCGCAGCCTGGGCTGCCAGTGGTGCTTGGTGATGGGCTGCTCGCACAATTTTTTTTTTGACAACTTACCCCTTATATCTAGTCACTTCATTTTGGACGGCGGGGACACGATTTGGTGGGGAGCGCCGATCGTGTAGGCGGCAAGGTGCTAGATCATGAGGAAAATGGATGAGAGGCCAGCTCCAGCGCAGCCAGCGGCCCAGATTCAGCCCAGCGCCAATCCGCGCGTCACACCCCACCTCCCTCCTCCCGCACGCCGAGGCAGCCCCTGGAAGTAAACCCGCACGCCGAGGCCGCCCCTGGCAGTGGACCCGCACGCCGAGTCCGCCACTGGCGCGTATAAAGGTCGCCCCCACCGCACCCGCGCCGCCACGAGCCCTAGACCTAGCCCGCGCGCCGCCATAGCCGACGCGTACGCAGGACGACCCGGCGCCACCGTCGCTGATCTACGCTTCGACGGCGTTGCCGGCCACGAGACCCCTACCACGTCCTTCATTGCGAGGTGAGCAATCTGCCGTATAATAAAGCTGTCTAATTTAAATTGCCTGTGTACAAATCGATTCTAATGAAGATAGTTAAAATTCGTGGTAATCGATTTCAAATGAAGATAGACACTACTCAAGGTCAGTGCGATTAAGATAAAGATGTCACAATCAGCAAGTGATAGTCACATGTTGAATCCATCTCAAATAAAAAAAATTCAACCATAAACTGTAGAACATTGTATTGTATACATTATTTCAAATTAGTAATCGATTTGGAAGTGGAAATTGATTACTGCTGAATATTTGTGACAATGATTGCTTGTATTACTACAATTTATGTTTTTTATTGCTTGTATTACTACATTTCTATTCATCCATTTAGAGGCAAAGAAGCTCAATTTTAGGACAGCAAAACAAAATTTATTGGAGCTGCTATTACAGAACTGAAATACAAGCCTGATCTTGAAACTCAATTTTTTACCATATGATTTAATCTATAATTTGTTAGTTTCTAGGTGTCATGGATCAAGTTATGAAGTACCTCCAAGAGATCGAGGAGAAGGCAACAAAACGTCAGAAGGATTTTAACAATGAGTATTCCAAGATCAGGCTTGGCCTTACCAAATCTTACATCCAGAAGATGAAGGAACAAGAACAAACTGATAAGGACATATTGCTTCAGCGTAACCAGCTGCAAAAAGCACATGAGAAAGAGCTTTCTGACTTTGCCAAAAGAGTTGAAAAAGAACAAGTTGCCCAGCTGAAGAAAGCGCTTCATGATCAGCGTGGTCTCTTTGCCGGCATGGTAGAACAGGAAAGTGCTATTGCAGATAATGTGTTGTCAAAGACCCGTACAGAAATTGATGAGATCATAAATAAACACGAACAAACTATTGATTCATTTAACAAGCAGGCAAGGTTACAAATCCAAGAGTTACAGAATGACGTCTCAAGGTTGAAGGGTATGATTGACAACTTGATCCCCTTGATCAAACAACAGGAGGTCCCTCTCCATAAGAAAGTCGAGGTAACCACGATAGTAAATTATTTTATAATATACATTTTATATTATGTATTGTATAGGTAGCCATCTGAACGTTTGCACTTTCAGGTAGAAGATGAGATCTGCATACCGCGAATGAGCCTGTTTATATTAATGGACAACGAATGTGGCTTGGTATATGCAAATTTTTTTTCTTGCTTTTTTGCGTACAAACTCTGAATAGCCAAATGATCTTTATTCCTGTAATCTATATACATGCAGGATGAAGTCATGCGATTTAAGGTGCATACAGTGGATGAACTTTATCCGGATCTGAAAAAGTACTATGACAGTAGGGAATATATTATTGGCCAGTTTACCATTAACAAGCCAGCCACTACTGTTGAGTTCATCGAAATGTTGCACACTTTGACAAATTATGGATATAGAGGAGGCGCAAAGTTGTACTACCTGAATCCCGTTCCTGGGAGTACACCATCAATTGGGTATGGTTTAAAAAAGATTGATGGACAAGAAGATGTGAATGAATTGGTGCTCGCTCATGCTGAACAGAGGACCAAGATTTGTCATCTGTACCTAGTGGGACCTGAGGATGTGAGTCGTTTCTCTTCAGAAATAATCTTGTTCAAACAACCATTGATGTTATAATAACATATAAACAACTTAATGCAGGACATGGAGGACATGGACTACTACGATGACGGAGAAGAACAAGGCGCTATGTGCCATGATGTCCATACTCCAGGGGATAGTACTGACGGCATCTAGACACCTTGACTTGTTGAACTATGGGAGGATTACAAACTTGTTAGGTTGCATTAAGTTTTTGTTCGAAATTAGACTTAGTTTGTTAGGTCTTTTCAGGGAATTGTTAGTAGAACTATTTTCAGGGAATTGTTATTTGAACTAGAGAACTTGTTTTCTCCCATGCCTTCTTCTCCCTTGTTTATGAGATGATGATATAATTCTTCAATTGCATCCAATGGCAGCTAACCATTTATTCCCACGTGTTGTAGGAAAACGCAGTTGTCAAACGTGTCATAATCTCCCCATGTTTTGGTGGAATGTAGTTGGTCGAACCTCCAATTTTGGTCATTTTGGCGGAATGTGGTACGCAGCTGATCGTGTATGCGGAATGTGGTACGCAGCTGATCGTTGTCCTACGGGCGGCGACGACATCAAGCGCCTTCTGTTTTCTTTTGAAGTGCAAAACGGCTACTGTTACACGCTGTTCTCTCAAAGAAAATAAATATTGCAAATGCGCCACTAACTGTTCAAAAGGTGTATGGTGACCAAAAATTATTTGGCATTTCAACAGATGCATGCGGTGCCAGAACAGTTGTCACAATTTACTTTGCCCAACTTCAGATCATATGAACAACAATCAGTGAATGAACTCATCAAAATCATGTTGGATGATACTATAAAATTGTAGTTACCTTTGGTAATTCATATATCCAACACATCCTCAGGGAGCATTGTTTCCTACGAATGAAGAGGACCATTAGTCACAAGCACACATGACTCACAGACAACCAATTGTTTGCTTTAATGACAATTACTCTTAGCTTACCTCATCTCTCAAGTAGCATGTTCGCCAATTGTGACCCTGATCTTTACAAAGTGTACATTTCTTGTTAGATTTATCTGAACTTGACTTCATCTTTTTCTTCGGGGCCCCTCTGCCAGGCACACATATGGGATCCAAGACATTGTAGGACTCCGCATAATCATCAAGGCCTCCTTGTGTGAGCACAGGACCAAACCTCTTGCCTCCACCCTCTCCCTCTCCTCTATTTGGAAGGATCATAGCAGCTTCCTCTTCAAGAACGCGTTTGAGCCGTTCATATGCTTCAAGTGATTGAGATGCTGCGAAGGATGTCATTTGACTGATATTGTGTAGCTCATGGTACCTCTGTACGCTATCAGAATAGTCATACATGGTGCTCTTCCTTGTAGTAGGAAATCCACGCTTGGCACCCATCGTCCACCTTTCCAAAACACAGCAGTCTGGAAGCTTACTTTCTCCGCGAAGGCCCAACACAAAGAAGATGTGTGAGCATGAGGTTCCAAGGGACTGTAACTTTAGACAAGAACATGAAATTTCCTTCACCTTGTCCTCATGAACACAGATCTCACATTCTACAAAGTATTGTTTGTCTCCTTTATCAACCCTTCCAACTTTATACTCAACAATGTTATAGCCATCCATTTCCTCAATCAAAAAACACTTCGAGGCTGTTTTAAGACTGTACTGCACATCAGCATAATAAACACTTGGTGTGAACCTTTCTGCAGCCTCATTCACAATAATTGAAGCATCTGGTTCCAAGCATGGCTTGTAACTTGCTTCAAAGTCCAGATTCGCTTCTCTAATGCGCAGCTTTTGAACAGTGTTGTCAAAGTGTTGTAACAGCTCTACCAGTGACATTTTCCGATCTAGATTAAATTGAATCCTAGAGTGAAGGCATTCGCTACGCTGGTTGCTCCTCAGTCCTAAATAACGCTTACTAGCATGATACGCAGCACACCAGACTTGCCTCCTCTCATACATCTGATATAGCCACGAATCCTTATCTGTAACTTCATTCTTCTTCAAGAATTCCATCCATTTCCTCTCAATCTCTTCTATAGAGCAACGATCGAAAAGAAAGCACCTAATCCCTTCCTTCACTTTGGCGTCCTTAATATTACTCACAATGTTATTCTCAATATGCCATCCACATAGCCTATGCGATGAATTCGGCCACACAATACTGATTGCTTTTTGCATAGCAAGGTCTCCGTCGGTGATCACTGAAACTGGATGTTTCTGAGACATGGCATCACTGAATGACCTAAGCAGCCACACATACGACTCAGTATCCTCATGAGCAACAACTCCCCAAGCAAAAAGAACTGTGCTCTTATGATGATTCACCCCAACAAAAGGAACAAGGGGCAGGTTGTATTTATTCGTCTTGTACGTGCCATCAAATACGACAACATCACCAAATGCTCTATAATCCATCTGACTTTCAAAGTCGCACCATAGCACTCCCGTCAAGTGCCCTCTCCCATCTCTCTTGTATTGGAAAGAGAAATCTGGATCTCTACGTTTCTGAACTATCATGTAATTGATGAGTGTTTGAGCATCACCGGGGGAGAGTGTCTGCAACTTACTGCGATGTAAGAAATTGTAAAGGTCCCTTGATGTAAATCCAACTCTATCATAACCACCGTACCGCTTTAGCATAATGTCCATTATCTGGTGTTTACGGATCCCAGAAATCTGCAGAAGCACAATCTCTGCTTTCTGCTCATCACTGATTCTTCTATGTGAACGCAGAAAACAAGAAAGGTCTGGTTCAATCATCGGATGGTTGTGTTCATCGATGAAATCCTTCACATACCACTGCTCCGTGTTCTGATCCTGTGCAATCACAAGTTTAGCAGGGCATCCACAGCGAGTGATATTGCGCGACCTCCGCATCTTGATCTCCCTCGTCAGGTGCTTCTCTGCGCGGAAACCTTCACAGCTGCAAACAAACTTGCGAAGGGTCTTCTCATTGTGGCCGCTGTCCCACTCGCAGTAATCCTTTCTCACACCAAAGCCTTTCTCATAAGCGTAGTCGTTATAAAACTCAAATCCTTCGTCTTCACTGTTAAACATCTTCATAACTATTTCACTGTACTCCAACAAAGAATTATCATTGGACATTTCCCCTTAAAAAGAAAAAGAATAAGCTTCCATTAGAACAGTCATGGAAATATTTCTTCTTGTCCTAGAAACATTTTTAAGACTAATGTACTATCAGAAGCAGGAAACAGTAAAAAAAAAAATCCAAAGACATCACTAAGACAGCAACAATGCAAAACCATGTCTGTGTGGATCTACCAGGAAACACAGGTGCCTCCAGTTTCTTACAAAATTGGCAGAAGGTATTTTACCATTCCAGAAATTTCACTATGATGTTCAAGTGCTAACAAGGATCTACAGCAGTTAGTATATCACACAGATATCTAAGAAAAATCCAACTCAATTGTCATGTACAGAGATTAATTACTAGTACATCTACAACATCTAGTAAACGAATCTAAAAACTACTGCATCTACAAGGGGTGTATACACTAGATCAATAACTTGAAACTGAATCAAAGGAATACTACATCTACAAGGTTCTTCATGAATCAAGAAACCCTAGCAATCACGGGAGAGAAGAGGAGAAATGCGTGGATGGTTGACTCACCGGCGAGAAGACAGCGTTCGATGGGGATGGGCGCACTCGCACGGGAAGAAGACCGCGTCGGCGTTGCCGCGCCGACCTGCCTTGCCGCCGTCGGCAGGGGACTCGTCGTCGGGAGAGGGAGGGGGAACGAAGTCGCCGGCGGGCGGAGGCGTCGGCGCGGCAGGGCCACCGCCGCGACGCCTTGCGAGGGCGCCGGCGGCAGCTGGAGGGAGGGAGGGCGCCGGCGACGACGAGGTGGAGACGAGGACGGCACGGGGACGAAATTGGATCGGTGTTCGGGCTGGGAGAGGCGAAGTGGCGGTGGGGGTGGGGGGGGGGTGCGAAGTTGAATTACCAACATACCCTTTGTTAAAAAAATAAAATTTAAGGGAGGAAATGGGAGGAAATGGGAGGAAATTCCAAGTACCATAAAAGCTCTCAAATAAAAAAGTCCACCGCAAAATATCATATGCTCTATACCGGAAATCAATCGAATGTTCTATGCTGGGAATTGGATGTTCTATCCTTGAAAAAAAAAATGTTCCACAAAAACATCAAATGTTCTAATCGGATGTTCTATCATTGAAAAAAAATTTGTTCCACCACAAAACATCAGATGTTCTACTCTGGGAATCGGATGTTCTATATTTGAAAATAAAATGTTCTCTTGTAGCAATCCAAATGTTCCGTATCAAATCAAATGTTCTATCGGAGGAAGAAAATGTTCCAAGCATTCCAATTGAAACCAGGAGCATGGAGGAGAATTCGCTGGACAAAGCACAGGGAGCAGCAGCGACGGGATGAGATGGAGGAGAGCACGGAGTGTCTGCAGCGATCTGACGGGCATGGCAGAGGAAGACTCGCTCTCCGCTCGCCATTGAAGCCACGTCTTGAGCAATTGGAGAAAACACTTGGAACAATTGGGGGAAACACCTGGAACAATCGGACAAAATTGTTGGAACAATTGACGAAAAATGCTGGAACAATTGGGAGAAACTCGTGGAACAATCGAATAATATTGCTGGAACAATTAGAAGAAAATGCTGGAACAATTGAAGGAAGGGCCCGGAACATTTGACAAAAATAGGTAGGAACAATTCACCATGAAGGCAGCACATGAACCAATTCGATCAGGTCGTAAAGAGGAGGAGGAGGAGGAGGCAAGTGCGCTCGCTTCGGGGTTCGGGGAAGAAGAAAAGGAGCCGCGCGTAGCTCGCCGTCGGGCTGCTGCCTCAGCTCAGAGCTCCAGGAGCGGAGGCGATTCAGGCTAGCAGGAGGAAGAAGACGTCCGATCATGGGCTGGACCGAAACAGAGTAATTGGGCCGCGGAAACGTACATGCAGGAAAAAAGCAGGGGGTGGGCGGAGAGCGCACGGGCGTTGCCCTGGGCGGAGGTGATGAATTCCGCAACCACATAGGTCCCTCAGACATGATGGTTTGGTTCAGGCTCAAACGAGACGAGTCCCAGGTAGAATAGAACTGCAAAGCTTTTCGTCTCAAGAACTGACACAGAGCATTCCTCGGTCTAGTTGCAGCCAACAGGTTCGCTCGATTAAAGATACTTTGTCCTATATCTACATTGCGCTCCTCGTTTCAGTTTTATTTGACGCTGGTTAGCTCAAAAATGAACTAGCCAGCGTCAAGTAAAAAAGAACAAATGAGTACACCACTACAAGTGTCAGCACTTGTGACAATGAATAATTTGTGCTACAATCTCTTCTGAAGTTCTGTTCTTTTGCACCTGCTTCCTGGATCTAACATCTCCCGCTGTGGCCTTGCATCGGGTGTTGACGGTCGTTACGGACCAATTTCAACCGTCAACTAGCTCAATAAATAAGAAGGATTGGACATTTCTTACACGCATTTTATTTAGAAATAATCTATTTCCACATGTACCTCTAGATTTTAGTGTGCAGGTGGAATAAGGGAGAAATCCAGGTGAAACCATGCCCCAAGGCGACGAAACAACACTTTTACAAACTCGACGTTCGCCGCGAGAATACAACTCCAAGACAAAAGGCCAAATATCGTCAAAGTCCAACACAACCAAGGCCTAATGCACCTGGACCAGAGAAGAAGACCCAGAGGGGGAGCCACCTGCCAAAGCCCAGCCCAGGTGGGGCCAGGCACAGGTCGGCCGACCCCCCTTGGCCAGGTCGGCCGACCTGGCAGGGTGGCCCCCTGGGCCCATCTTTTTGTGGCGGTTTGTAACCGACCTCTGGAGGTCGGTTCCCCCTGCATTAAATGCCACCGACCTCGGGAACCGCCTCAAAGTTGCCGACCTTCAATGACTATATAAGGAGGGGTACCCCCTCCTTTCAACACACACACACCACAACAGAAGGATCATTCCCTCCTCGCCTCACGCTAGAGCTAGAGACTCTTTTAGGTAGTGCTAGGCTGAGTAGTGGGCTGCCTCATTGCTCCCAAGGTCTTGTGGAGAATTGGGTATAGCTCTTGTATCCTCTCTTTGTAAGACTTGTTCTTCGTCTAATGGAATACATTCGTTCATATAGTTGTTATGTGCTTAGTAGTTTGATCATGATCCTGCATGAATGTTCATCGTTCGTTCATGTTTGTTCATCGCTCGTTCATGTTTGTTCATCGTTCGTTCATCGTTCATCGATGATCGCTAGTAAACATACATCGAGCGTTCCTTGTTCGTTCATGCTTGATTATCGATTATTCTTGCACGTACTTAATTGATCGTCGTTCGTCGCTCGTTCTTGAGCGACGAACGCTTATGCATAACTTAGTGCTTGCTTTGACCCTTTTGTTTAACTCATGCTAGTTAGGCTAGTTGTTCTTATGTTTTGGCATCGGGCTCTCTGTCCTGCAAAGGTGCTCTAGATTTATCACCCCGTCGATCCGAAGGGTTGGGGGTGCCTCGAGGGATCTAGAGTTGTGGTTAGTGACGCCGGCATGGTGCTGGGGTTGTCTCTCCACCCTTGAGTATGTGCGTGTCCCACGGTTTGTAGAGGTAGGTGGCAGGAAGTGACAGCCCTGTCCATCCAAAGGAACCCTCCACGTTCGGGCACGGCATAGAAGTATGTAAATGCGCCGGAGTCGCGAGGCAGACCCTGCGTATGCCGGACCTCCCGAAGTTGCCTAGACATAAGACGCTTGCTTGCGCTTGCATGATCTTAGATGATAGGTAGAGGCCTTGCACGCTCTATGAATGTTGTACTTTAGGGGTAGTAGCTCACTAGTCTAACTTAGCATTGCTTAGAATTGTCTCTCGCCTTTTATTAGAGAGAGTGGGATACCTTTGTGTGTGTCACACTATCCTCAACTATTGAACCTTACCCCTGCTTTGGAATGTGGTTATATCATCTATCATTTGTAACACCATGAACATAAGTACTCTTGTCAACCATGTCTTCCCTTGGGAAAATATAAATACGATACCCTTGGAATACTCTCGGGTGAAATGCTACAACGGGTTATCCGTCCGCTTGCGGATATTCAATTAACATGATAAACCTTATAATACATATCTAGTACTTGTTACTAGACGTGAATTATTTGGTTAATAGTGCAAGTGACTCAAACCATAACCCCCGGCGTCTCCCGCGGTCGCGTATTTTCTGCGTGACCGTAAGAGACGCCAACATCGGGCAAAATAGTACTCTTCAGTGGACTGTAAATTTGATTCAAATTAGCATGCGGGAAATTGTGTTCCACTGGCCGAGAAAAAACGTTGTGTAGTATTTACGTTCCATATAACTCCGTGCTTAGCTCTGAGAAGATAAATGCCAGAAGCTGCAAACGCCACAGCACCAACCTACCACCACTCCCAGTTTACAAACACATAATGCAAAAACATCTTAATAATGTTTCAGAAACAAAGCAAATAAAGTGGATTTAGATGTATAACCTCACCAACAACAGTTAACTGCGAACCTTTTTTTTTCTGACTGGTACTGAAAACCAATTTGCAGAACCCATTCAGTTCGCTTTAGTCCAAGTACCTGGGAGACAATCACAAAAAAAAAAGTACCTGGGAGACAAAATCATCTCATCATGGCGACTTGTCAGCAGAACAGTTTAAGGCTTGTTAGATACCTTCCTTCAGTGAGCATTCACATCCACATGAACGAGGCTGCTTCTCTAAAATCACTTTCAAGACTTAAAGCAAAAAAACACCTGCACTAGAAGCCCCAACAACATCCAGTACCATCATCCTAATGAAGTAAGAAATAAGACAAAGTTTGAACTTGAAAGTCATAGCCAGTCTCATACATATCATCAAATGGTCAGCTTATATTGTCAAAAAGGCTAGGGAAAGTGAACAATAGGTACAGAAAATGAAGTCCAAAAGCTGCAGAAAACGTGACGGATGGAAGAATCTAAGTCAAAAATTAAAAGACTTCAAACCAACTGTAAAACCATTCTATCTGCAAGTCATTTAAAAACCAGTCCTTGAGTATGACTCAGAGATATGACAGGACTGGTTCAAAGGAAGGCCACGAAAACATATATGAACCAACATGACAGGAAAACTTGTCAGTAACAGCGAAACACCAAAAGCCAGGGAACCTCTTTTTCTTGTAGATGACAGCCTCTATGTACCAAGAAGCCATCATCTTTCCTCTTCCTTCTTGAACACAAAGTAGTCATCTTCATCACCACATTTCTCCTTTGCCTTCTTACAAACCTGGGCAGTTGACTACTTATTCCAGCATCTACGGTTCTGCACAACTGTAACAAGTGCCAACGTCCTCACTTTCAATCAGTCCCTGTTTTCTCATTCTGGATCCAGCAACGCATAATGTCATATGTATAGAATAAACATTGATTTCATAAGCCCACAGCTGAGATCAACAACGTCCGAATGCAAAAGCAGTTTGGATAACTTTCAATCATCTGAGAAGCTAACAGTGGCCATTGACAAGGCAGATGTCCGAACAAGCCCGGTATTCATTTCAAAAATGTTTCAAAAGCAAATTAATGAAGAATGTGGACAATGCACAGATGAAGAAAAAAAATTAAGAGTGACAACAAAGATATTAAATTGACTAAATCATAGAGTAATGTTGTGTAGACCTTCTATGCAGCTAATTGGTGCCCACCTAGCATAGGTAAAACTAATATGGTCTCAATAATTCTACAGAAGCTTCCGATGGTGCCAGGGAAACCAAAATTGCTGCATGTGCCCCAACCAAAATAGCTATGTTTCAATGGGCTTCTCATCTTATTTGTCACTTTGAGAAGTACGTCCACTCAAAGCAGAAATTCACTTTGTGATATCATTTTGTATAGTAAGGACCATGAAGTTCAAGACTGATAGTGAGTTGTCAGAAATATTTTTGAAAAAATCATGTTAATGAGTGGTGTGATTGCTTCTTGATGTCTGAAGAATCTATGACAAAATTTGTGAAGCTTCTTTGCAACACTGGTCGTTTCCAAGCTTGCCACCTCAAACGACCCTCAAGGAGCCCTTTAATGAATGAGTAAAATGCATTGAAACATGTGCTTTCACATTAGTTGACCACCACCTTCCAAATTTTTCCACTCTCTGGGATCAATTATGCCACAGTTAAGGATGATGAATCTCTTACTAGAATCATCAACCATCCGTACTCTTCGTTGAAAGAAAATAAGAAAGAAGATATGCGTACGTAACAATGTAGATGTCCTCGGAAGGCTTATATTTAAAGACGTGTAGAGGAATCCTTATTGCAACACGCAACTAAAGCTTGACTTTTGCACTCTTGTATGTTTGCACACATGGAAAACAACATCATGGTGTTTTTGTGTGTGTGTGTGGGGGGGGGGGGGGGGGGACCTAAAAGAATATGAATCAAATTTTACTCTTACAATCAAATGGATAAAACAAGTTGTGCTCATTAGGGATAACAAACTGTGGTAAAGAGCCTGGTATATCTTCAGCATAAGATCGATTAAATGTCTTATTATCCATATTTTGTTACCACTGATCACCTCTGTAATTCTTAATTTGCAGACTGTTGAAATGGCCAAGGTATGACAGAGTCACTTTGAGAGATTGAGTGAAATTGGCTACCAAAAAAACATGCTAAATGTGCAATATAGAATGCATCCTTCCATCAGCAAATTTCCAAATAAAAAATTGTATGCTGGAAAAATTATAGATGGTCCCAATGTCAAGGACGATTATTACAATGTTTATCTTCCTGGAGATATGTATGATACTTATTCATTCATTCATGTTGAAGATGGTATGGAAGAGCACATTTGTTAGTGTTCAATAAATAAGGTTGAAGTTTCTGTAGTTGCCAATATTATTTATAGACTTGCTGAAGGTTTCTTTAAAAGGATAGAGATAGAGATACCTTAACAAATGTGTAAACAATATTGGCTGCTACAACAATCTCAATATTATTTCTTGAAATCTAACCAATGTGATCTTCCATACCATCTTCAACATGAATGAATGAATGAATAAGTATCATACATATCTCCAGGCAAACGTTGTTATAGTCCTTGCTATTGGAATCATCTATAATTTTTCCACCATAAAATTTTTAATTTGGAAACATGCTGGTGCAAAGGGTGTATTCTATATTGCACATTTAGCAAGTGCATTTGATAGCCAATTTCGCTCAATCTCTCAAAGAGGCTTCACCCATACTTAGCGAGTTCAGCAGTCTAAATTTTAAAAATTATAGAGGTGATCAGTGGTAACAAACATATGGATAATAGACATTCAGTTCATCTTATGCTAAAGACATATCAACCTCTAAACAACTAACTGTAGCTGCTTGTCATGCCTAATGAGCATGGCGTGTTTTATCCGTTTGGTTGTAAGTGGAATAATTGATTCACATTCTTTTAGGTTTGTTGCCTCATCAGTCACCAAGATGTTGTGTTACTATCTGCGCAACCTAGACTACATACAAAGATGTAAAATGCAAGCTTTACATGTTGCAAAGAATCCTCTGCAATAGTCATTAAATCTAAGCCTTCCTGCACTTGAATAGTCATTAAATCTAAGCCTTCCATCAGGTGTCGATGACATTCAAGGAAGATTCTACTCGATAAAGTGCACAACCTCAATGTGGTACAGGTTTTGATTATTAATGAAGTTGTCATTCCTCAGGACATACATGATGATGTTTTATTTTGTATCGACGGCAACAAAATTGCAACTGTGAAAGGTCATACCAATAGCTACAAATTGACCATCCCAACTGTGTGTACGCAGGTGCTCGTGCTGGTGAGGCCGCACGCCATGGCTGCATCTCAGACGTGGGCGGCAAGGACGATGCACCCGCCCGCATCTCCTACCGCTGGGGCCTCTCGATTCGCCGTCGCCATCGATCAATTTGCAGCCAGCGCCACCGCTCATCCGCTCCGCCTCATCTCGTCCCATCCCAAGACACCTTCCTCGCCATGAGTCAGGCGCACCCCGACAGCCATTGCCGAAGCTTCTTTTTCTCTCAATTTTCAGAATGTAGCCACGAATCTAAGAAATTTGATACGCATGGAGTATTTGAGGACAAACTGATCACAAAATCATCTTTCGTGCTTCCATTTTGATGGATGGTCCGCAGCCGCCGGAGGCCGCCATGCCCTCACCCTGAGCACCTCAGTGCGCGGGACCAGCAACGCGCCCCGGAGCCGCCAGCTCTAGCAGCTCGCAACAGTCAACAACGCCAAAGGAGGTAGTATTGCCGTTTTGAAGTTTCGCTCAGCGTGATTGCAATGGCCATGGCACACAACGGATTAAAAATTTGGAACGTTGGCACTGACGAGATCCAAGATTTTTCGAAGGTTCAGAAGGATTTGAGTTTTTTTTTTTTTGAATGAGGGATTCAAGTTTATGGTAAAGGGAAAAAAAAAAGGATTTCCCTTCACTCTATTCAGCCTGTTCGGCAACCTTATTGTGAATCAGCCGCTATAGTGTTCACAGTTATTTCTTCAGCATCCGTTACAGTGTTTTTTTTATTTTTATCATTAACCGCTACAATAAACAGCCTCAAAACAGCTAAACGAACAAGCCCAATTATGTACATCGTTTGTACATGCTCTCGTGTTGTTTAAGACTTCTACCCCTGTGACTTTTTTTTCTTCGAAGCAACCATTACAAAAGGAATCTAGTTAGAGTTTCAAGAGTGGTCCCGATCTAATTCTTTTTTAATCAAAATATAGTTTATGCTACATTGCCATTACATTTTTTTCTTCACAAGAAAACAATCCCAAGACGTCCATATGATCCATCCATCCAAACGGCTGTTCTCAAACTAGTTTATGCGGTGACGGAGAGAGGATAAGCACAATTATTGACAACTGATAGGCCACTTGTTCGTACGATACACCTTGTCGTGGCATGCCTGGTGCTGTCGAGTCGGGCAGCTCGTGCTCCGCCTCACACTCCACCACAAGAAAACAATCCCAAGACGTCCATATGATCCATCCATCCAAACGGCTGTTCTCAAGCTAGTTTATGCGGTGACGGAGAGAGGATGAGCACAATTATTGACAACTGATAGGCCACTTGTTCGTACGATACACCTTGTGGTGGCATGCCTGGTGCTGTCGAGTCGGGCAGCTCGTGCTCCGCCTCACACTCCACCACCCCCCATTCGTGCGGCGCTGTGCTGTGCTTCCCCCTACTAGTAGCCTTCCCTATCGGATCAATTCGATTCCAGAGGAGCCCGTCAAATCAATCAAAAGGGCAAGGGGAGAGAAAAAAAAAATCCCCACCTCGCCAGAGCAGAGTCATCAGAGTCTCAGAAGGGGAGGGAGAGTGTGTGTGAGAGGGAGAGAGAGAAGAGCTGCGGGCGAATGGCGTCGGCGCCGGAGGGTGAGGTACCGGTGGTGATCCACGCGTGGTCGGCGCCGCGCTCCCTCAGCACCAGCCTCATGTACTCCTTCGCCCAGGTGCGTCGTTCCCTGTTCCCCAATGCCTGTCCCGCGCCGTTCGTCTGGTCAACTGCCCGAGCGTCCCGTTGAGGATGCGGAGTTTTGGGCGTGTTGTCTGACAGCGACTAAATTTCAGATTGATCGTGCGTTACTGGTTGATGGAGACGTGTGAATCCGATCGTCGGTTTTCGTGTGGCAAACTCGGTAACTGACTATTTTTTGCGCTCCTTGTTCTTTGCTGCAGAGGGATGACATGGATGTGCTTGACGAACCTCTCTACGCCAACTTCCTGCGGGTCACTGGCGTCGACAGGCCATACCGCGAGGAGCTCCTGTCCAAAATGGTGAGACTCGGCGTCATGGTTGTCTCGGCTGTAATTTGAGTGTTTTCCCAGTTGCCTTGTATCATAGTAGTGTCCATTTGAGCTGATGAGATGGTTGGAGACATGAGGATAACTGGTGTTTGAATTGTGCATGAAGCTTTCAAGCTGCAAAGACAGCTTTATGCAAATGCCGCTTCCATAACCTTTTCTGGAATCAAGTAGCTGCCTGCCTTTAGGACCTTTTAGCCGGAAAGTTCTTGCTAGTTTCGTCAATCATGCTCCACTTTTAACGGGGAAAATAGTATGGTGTATCATTCATGATCCTGTATGCTTCTTTTACCAAGAGTGGGGTAATGTTTCCATCTCAATTCCATCACGCACGATGCCTTCTGTGTAACTGAGTCGCTTGGAGATTTCTGGTGCAGGATCCTGATGGAAATAAGGTGGTCAAAGATGTGATTTTTGGTCCAGGGGAGAAAAGATACCGTTACTGCAAGGTATGCTTTCAAGACACTAATACAGCAGCTTTATGTGTGAGTAGCAATATTTCTACTGACTGACCTGATGTCCTTTCTCGGATAGCACATATCAAAGCAACGCCTCCCGAATCTGTCAAACGACCTGATGAAGAAAGGAAAGCATTTCATATTGATCCGCAACCCTCTAAATATACTGGTATTTCTTGCCTCTTTGTATGATCTTTCACATGTAGTTTGTTCTGTTGTAGAAGTTCTGTTTTCAGAACTTTCAGGGTTGCTTTTTTGTCCCTGATCCTTTGCAGATTCTTTCTTTCATCAGACATTGCATATTCTGCGGTGTCCATATTAACTATTGCTAATAGCATTCCGTTTGATACCAGCCATCTTTTGATAAAGTTGTTCCGCCATCTTTCATGGAGCTCGGCCTAGGAGAACTTGTCTCAATATACAGTGAGTTATGTCAACTTGGAAGCCCACCGCCTGTGATAGATGCAGATGATCTACAACGGGATCCTGAGGTAAATCTACTTTAGGCTAATCCATGGTTTTGTCACTGTAACAATTGTCCTTATTATGCTCATTTAATAACAATTGTCTTTATTCCGATTCTTATATCTAATAATGAGTGTCATCTCCAGTAAAGGTTTGAAGAGATGAATTCTAATCCTCAACTAGGCTAGATGGTCGTTGTAGTTTCTCAAAAACAAAGTATTAAGAAACCATGGTTTTAGAAGCCAGTCAACATGATTTAGAAAAAAAGAGGTCAGGAGTGGAGTTTTTAAAACTCCAAAATGGTTACGCTTTTAGCAATACCATGGTTTTTAAAACTGCAAAACTTGCTACGTCCAAACACCTCCATACCTTTCAAAACCAAAGTATTTTTTTAAACCGTAGTATTCTGACAAAACTTCAAAAATAGTTTGTATCCAAACAGGGTCAAAGTCTTCAGCGGTTTCCAATATTCATTATATTTTAATATTTTAGTGCTATAGTTTAAGGGCTTGGTTATTAGTCTGTTACTTAAGTTATAATTTTTAGTGGTTTTCAATATTTATTACATGTAAATAATTTAGTACTTGAAGCCCTTCAAAATTATGAGTATCTAGGTTTGGTCATTGCGGTCCATGTGTTACGTAAATTTTACATTCTGCAATACAAATTCTTTAAGTTAGTTTGCTCCTCACATGCAGACTGTCTTGAGTGGACTCTGTGACGATTTGGGCATTCCATTCCAGCCACAAATGCTCAAGTATGTACATTGTACACAATAACTACACTAGTTTTACTATGATCAAGCATGTAGTTTATTTGTGCATAGTGAGACTTAAAGGTGTTGTGGTTTCTTAGTTCAGTTTGAATTATTTCCACTTTCTAGATGGGAAGCTGGCCCCAGGGACTTTGATGGAGTATGGGCCCCCTGGTGGTATGGGAGTGTACACAAGTCTACAGGTTTCGCCAAGACCCGCCGTTATCCCTTGGTAAGCTTTGCATCACTTACCTGTCGTGACTTTTAGTATTATGTAAGTATTGCATGCTATCCTAGTTAGTAGTACTTTGATTGGAAAGAATATGCTGGAAAAAGGTAAATGGTAAGATTTAGAGAAAATGGCACCACAGGTCTTTCGCTCTACTTCCGCTGGACCCTAAACTTGCATTGCCATCTCCTTCACCCCTGAACTTATAGTTTATTTCCTTCACTCCTCGAACTTGCACGGTTGTCTCAACTGAGCCATAAACAGAAGCAAGTTCAAGGGGCTAAGTGAGACGACATGCAAATTCAAGGAGTTGAGAAAATAAATTACAAGTTCAGCAGGGCAAATGAGAGAACCATGCAAGGGGCTGAAAAAGTAAACTGCAAGTTCAGGGGTGTAGTTGAGAACGAAGGCACAAGTTCAGGGGCCTATAGTGCAATTTTCTTTTAAGATTTATACTTTGATGGCACATACTAAGACAAGCTGAGTATTTTGTTTGAGAGACAGGTAAAAATTCAGTGTAAATCAAAGCATTTAAAACATCTGGTGTTTGAAGCAGCATGAGCATTTAACAGTGTGTTTTTATGCAACTAATATGGATTACTCAAGGAAAAGATGATTTCATATTATCATATTAAATGTGTGTTGGACATCATTCAGATTTTTGTATTCGGAGATAGTACATTATTTTCTTTTGTCAATGTCTCTAGTTTGTTATGGTTATTGCTAGGTCTGCCATGAGTGGCATTCATTCCACAGAAAACATCAGCACAATGGCCAGTGGTATGGTCTGAAATAAACATACAAAATGTGGTGTCAATCGATCTGAAACCACAAAATAACCTGCTTATGTAAGACCCATCTGAGATAACCAATCAAAGCCTATATCCATTTTACAAGATTACTAGATGGATATATTCATCCTGCATTCCTGCTAAAACCCATGGTGCTTTTTGTTGATGATAAAGCTGCGACCGACTGATGAAAAATGAAACACCGATCAGGAGAAAATTTCTTCTTTATCAAATGAAACCCTAAAAAAATATCCATATTTTAACAAGTTTGCTTAAAGATGTGTCATAATGGACGTCACCTTTTGTGATCTCTGCATATTTTTCTGTCGAGAATGTCAAAATATGTAATGCACTGCACTTCGTCTTGCTTTGTATTAACATTTGGTACAGCTTTTATTCACCACAGAATTTCTTATTTGATTGCAGACGTTACCATTCGCGTTTTATGAACTGCTTGAGCAAGCCTTGCCTTTTTATAACATGCTGAAGCGCCAAGTAAGGAGGACAGTAGGATCCCTTGAAACACCATTACCTGACCCTCCTCTGCCTGTCCCAGCAAATAAAAAAATTCTTGTCTGGGTTGGAGATGAACTTTTGCCCCGTGATAGCGCAAAGGTATGTCACTGGTAACTTAAGAAGTATGTCATTGGTACTTTTTTTATCAGTTTGCCCCCGTCTTCTTTCTTATTATATCATCTATCTTGTAAAGGTTTCAGTGTTTGACTCTGTTGTACAAGGAGGCGATGCTGTATGGGAAGGATTACGTATATATGACGGAAAAGCATTTAAACTTGATGAACACTTGGATAGGTGCAGCATCTAGTTGTCTTTCCTGCGTTGCTGATCCATTTTTTGCTTATGACCTATGTGATGGCTGATGTCTTTATTCTCTTTGTAGATTATTTGATTCTGCAAAAGCCATGGCTTTCATCAATGTACCCAGTCGTGATTGGGTAACTACTTATCAGTGTCATATGATATTTTTTATTGTATTCCGATACAAATTTTGTTAAAAGATCTTTTGCCTTCGTGCCTGTTTTGGAGCAAAGGCACAATGTACTCTGTAGTGCATTGGCATATGTACTGCCAGTTTAAAATATTATTTTGTGGTTTGTCTAAATTTTCGATTACAATAGCTGTCAGCCAATTTTGAACTATTTCTGAACTGAAGTTTCATTTTTTTACATGTTCCCTGCAGATAAAGGATGCCATTTTTAAGACTCTAAATGCAAATGGAATGTTTGATAATGCTCATATAAGGCTCACACTCACCCGTGGCAAAAAGGTTGAATACAAATCAAAATAATCACTTCTACCAGTATGTTCTTTGTCAGCTTCTTGACAATGACATGTTCCCTCATTTTATTTATTGGCTGTGTTTATCAAGTGAAGGTGACATCTGGAATGAGTCCAGCTTTCAATCTTTATGGATGCAACTTGATTGGTATCTCTCTTTCCGCCGCCTGTTCTTTGTGTGCATGTCTTTTGCTTGTTTCAGTGTACACAAGTTGTATTTGTTGTTTTATATTTCTTTTATTTCAGCACATGGGCGTAGGATAAGCCATGCGCTGTTTAAGCACTAGTAATGTTCTTATACCTGTTACAGTATGTTCTTATAACTCTACTGTTGAACAGTGTATAGCATCACTGGCTAGTGATCGTTGACATATCATGAGCCCGTTAATGTGAATTCAAACCGTAGTGTTGGTTGATGCCTGCCCTGCAATGATGTAACTGCTGATATAGTGACCTTATAGCGCGAGGGACATCCCATTCATGTCATTTTGAGGTCTAATTAGTAATAGCTGAGAGGCTAAACGGGTGCAACCGTTTTATTTTCAGTGCTTGCAGAGTGGAAGCCACCAGTTTATGATAACTCACATGGGATAAAGTTGGTAACAGCCACCACTCGCCGCAATTCTCCAAATGTAAGATCCATTTGCAACACTCTTCTTGACCTTGTTTGTCTAACATTAACCAACTTTGGATCATATTAGTTGTCGCTCAAAAGCTTTACGTGTTACCTGAATTTGTGTTCTTGCATTAAGAGCTTCAAATTAAGGAACATAAGAAAATATTATCCATGTTTGTCACAAGTGGTAATGAGGCAATCTGTAGTACCATCATAACAGTCAGGTACTTACTGAAAAACAGCATTTTCACCAGAATCTAATGTCAGCATTGTTTAAAAAGTTAATTATATGTTGGAAGATCATATTAAGAAGGCATTTCCCACTATTTTATCTAGTTTGAAAGCTCTTGGTATCTTTCTGATACAAAAATGTGGGGGATTTCTCCAATGTGCATTTTTCTTCATTTAAGTTTTAAAAATGGCATCTCGTTTCACCTACTAACTTCTTTGAGTTGAACAGTTGAGTTGCTTGAAATAGAATTGTGTTTAAATTTGAGTTGATTGGCTGAGTTATTTGAAGTGGAATTGTGACTACGAACCTTCTTTCTTTGTAACAATTGAGTGATATCTCTGTAGCCTGTAGGTACAATGGTACCATAGGCTTTAACTCCTTGAGTGGTATCTCTGTAGCCTGTAGGTACCATTGGCTGATAATTACTGTTAGATCTCTAGAATACTGATTACTCATGTCTACTGCCTTATGAAACTTTGCTCAGTGGTCACAATGTTACACTTGCTGGCATCAGGGATGTCACATTGACTCATAGATATAAATCTTGAAAGTCTAGGTGATAGCAGATGTCTGAATTATGTGCAAACAATACCAGAATTTTTTTTCCTGAACCACCAACTCTTGAACAAGCATTGTAAACTAAACAATCTGTCTATTTCCCAAATTGGTGTACACTTCCACATTGAATTAGCTTCATGTCTCATCTACTTCTTCTTCCCTTTTTTCTTTTGACGTAAAGTCTCATCTACTTCTGATTCAGCATATACTCAAATACTACGAAATGTATTGCCTTGTTCTCTGTTCTTTGAATAACCCATTATATATTAATGTGTTGATTCTTGTGAATTATTTCAGAGCGTAGATTCCAAGATACATCACAACAATCTCATCAACAATATTCTGGCAAAGGTTTCAATTTTCCTGTAAATTTGAAGATTTTCTCTAGTTTATTCTTGCTACTTATATTACCTAAAATAGATCCTTTTGAGCCTACAGCGTCACTCATTTTCATCATCCTCTCATGCAGATAGAAGGCAATCTTGCCCAGGCTGAGGACGCCATCATGCTAGACAAAGATGGTTTTGTATCAGAAACAAATGCCACAAATATTGTAAGTGAACATTCCATTGCGGTATACAGATGTTGATATCTTTCATGTATTTGCTCGTAAAATGCCACTTTGTTAACTGCAGTTTATGGTTAAGAAAGGAATCGTATTGACACCTCATGCTGACTATTGTCTTCCAGGCATTACACGAGCAACTGTAAGTATAGTCAGATTCTAGGGTTATTAATGAAACATGGGTGAATTACTATGCTTGGAATCTATTCTTTTAACATTTCATATTTAATGAAGATAACAGGTCATGGATCTTGTGGTTAAAGAAAATCTAGTGTTACATGAACGACGCATAAGTTTATCAGAATTTCACGCTGCAGATGAGGTTTGATTTCTTAAGAATGTCTGGTCATGTGTTTCCTTAGAAAATTTCTGCTACTTAACTACTTAATACTTGTCTAGTAGCATTATCTTTTCAAAATGTGCATGTGTCTGCTTAAATGGGTAAAAATAATAGCATAGGTCTACTTTTGTTACATGAAAAATTTATAGCAGCCACGTGAAACTGCTACTTTCCTATCTCTACAGTGTTTTTATTTTCTCACTTATAAGTTTATAAGTTTGGACAGTGATGCCCATTGTAATCGCTGATTAAAAAAAAAAGCGTACGCCTAGGCCGCTTAGGGCTGTCTTGGCACTAGGCAGAGCTCCACTGCCTCGCTTGCTGCTAGGCTTTCAATCTATGTGTTTTCCCCTGTTTTTCAAATAGTTACGTGGTAGTAATCTGCAATGTTTCTTTATTTTCTCTATGTTTTTATGTTTATTTGCTACCACACCTAAGGTGCCTTTAGCTTGTTACACAACATAGAGAAACGCTCATACAACTTTGATATTGACCTAAAGTGTTTCACGTTACAAATGACAATGACATGATGGAGTGTGTTTTATCAGTGCATTTTCTTTTCACCTTTTAAGAAGGCTTCCATGAATTGTAGAATTTGTACATCAATGCTCAATCTTTAAACTATTCATGAACCATCATGGATCATGACTATATATTCTTATAATTGGTATTTCCATATGCAGGTGTGGACAACTGGAACGATGGGTGAAATCACACCGGTGAGTTGGCTCTAATGCGCAAACAATATGCTTGCGGTTTCCTTCACCTAGTAGTTAAACATGCTTCTTGTTAAATGGCACTCTTTAAGTTTGGAATGTGAGTGTCCTGTAAATAATAGTGTGCGAATACTCCTACATATATCTTCCTCTTCAAGGAACATTGTTTACTTATTCTTTTTAATATTATTTGGCAAGGAGATCTTGTGGTCCTAACTACTACCTCTGAACCCTGATATAAATCCATGTAGGTTTGTCCTAAGTTTAACTTATGTAGCTTTGACCCATCATAGCTAAAAAACTATACTTTCATAATATGAAGTTAATGCTATTTGATTCAACATGAACGTACTTTCATAATATATAACTATTGTTGTTTTAAATAACATATTTTTATATAGGTATGTAGTCAAAGTATCGTATCTGTAATTTCCGCACGGTGTATGGCATCTAGTGTACCACATGTGGCCTGGTTATACAGTGCATCAGCTTAGCAAAATTTTTGTGTTTCCTTTTGCTCTTTTCAAATACAAGTGTATGCTATAATGTGCTAAGATGATTCTGTTGCCATTGTTGGCACATCCATACTTGCTCCATTACTGATACATTCTTCTTTAAAACAGGTTGTAATGATTGACGGACGTGAAATTGGCGACGGGAAAATTGGTCCAGTCACAAGACAGATCCAGAATGCATACAAAGTCCTGACAGCAGGTCAAGGAGTACCGATACCCAGAAATGCTGATGCATAATTGATGTACAGCCATTTCTTACAGTGACGGTCAGGCCAACTCCCAGTGAGCCGGATTGCATGGAGTTACAGCAAAAATAAATCAATAATCATCATATGGCTAATTTTTAAAAAATCATCATTGTTGTTCCAAATAGGATACCCTGTATTGCAAATGTATAATGTATTGGAGATTTATGAATTTATAATTCAGGTCGCATGCGTGTTCGTCTACTCTGGTTACTGGTTATTACCAATTCAATTTGGTATCATTTGTGCTTGTTGTTGTCTTGCTGATTTCGCTGTTCATACATATTATTCCTGATTTACTAATCTAAGAACTTTCCTTGGAAGCAAAGAAAAACTGTATTTTTTGTGTTCATTGCTTAAATTCCTTCTGTGTTTCCATCAATAAAAAGGTGCAAAAACTGTTTTTTAGTGGCAACTTAACGGGCAATACATATGTCCCTGGAGATCACAACGCCTTCATTTCCTTTTGCTGCATGCAGGCGTTGTTGAACCAAGTCATCCTATGGGTACTATGTCATTTACTCATTTGGTAGGCTGCTAGGGTGATAAGCAACAAAACGTAATTCAAGCATTACGTCATGATTCTTGTGGGTATTGCTAAATGGAGCACTGCAGGAGTCAAAAAGGATAACATGAACTAGCCATGCTTCATCAAGAATCCGCTAGGTTCCAAACTTCAAGAAACATTCAAGGCTATCAAACCGCAGGTCCATGGCTCCAAAATACTGTCCATGCATTCCTAAAATCTGCAGAGAGAATACAACAGTTCGAGGAGAGTAGTAATCTATGTTTAAGGGGATCAAGTGTGCACAAAGCTTGACGTATCGCAATAAATGCCACTAGATATCAGCTTGTGTCGACCCTTCTCTGCACCTATTAGCCTCAAAGGGATGCGATGACGGCATCGTTGGTGATACTTTCAAATATGTCACGCTCCAAGTACATCAATAAGCAGTCACTGGTCCACTGGTTGCAGGGTTCCTTAATCATTGTGCTATCTACGAACTTCATTGTAGAAGATCCTGTCTTGACAGTAGCAGCTGTTCCAGGAAGAATGAGAGCAAGTTTTAGGAGCAGATAAACTAGTGGATATATGGTGTTCTTGCCTGTCTCCGCCATCTTCACGGAAAGATCACTGAGTGCATTCATTTCACTGAACCTGGCATCAGAGCGCACATCTTTTATGAACGCTTGGAGCTGCAGATCAAGCTTCACAAGGACAGTATCAGGGAACTCGGATGGATAAAAACGAGCAAACTCAATGAGCTTGTCCTTGTCAAAAGCTCCGAAAAGATTGACTGGATTCAAACATGATGCAAGACAAACCAACTCTAAACTTTCCTTACTAAAGCGCTTATCAACCTCCCTGAGTTGGTTGTTGATGACTTGGACATAGACATCAGTATGGTAATGCTCCAAGTTTGTCATTCCCTCAGATTCCGGATAACTCAATCTTAGCCGAGGTATGAACCTCTCTCCCATGTCGGGCATAGACATGTCACCCTCTCTGCAAAGCTGGTCAAGTTCCTTGAGAAACGATGGCCACCCTTCGTCTCTCATTACGAGCAACCGTTTCTTGGAGTTATGGAGAAGAACCATACAGTTCTCTGCATCCAGATCATCCCTGTCCAGAGCCAGAGAGAATTCATTTGTAGCCCCTAGTACATTTCGCATCAAGAGCAAGGCAAAGGGAAATTCATCAGTTATGGCCCATTGTACTTTTAATGCCATATGTTTCTCATCAGTTCTAGAGGCATGTTTTCCCATAAAGTAAAGTGCACCACAAACAGAAGGCAAATAAGCTGTGAGTTTCATGAGTGCCTTATAGTACGAACCCCAGCATGTCTCCCCCAGCTTCTCAAGATTGCCATCAAAATTCAACCCTCTCTCTTGAATCAGGGAACGGAGCTTTTCTCTGAACTCGGGAGACCCATGAATTAGATCAGAAAAATAATCAACAGCTTCGAAAAGCTGGTAAACTTCAATCTGTTCCTGGGATGCAGATGCAAGGGTCGAATTCAGATTGAAGGCATGAGGATGTACACAGTATGCTGATGCAGTTGCTTTATTGACTGATGCTTTTTGTTGGAGTGTTGACAGCCCATGTATAGAGGCCCATCTAGAGGCTCATGTATAGGACTATATCCCACACTTCTAGGGTTTGGAGGAATCAATTGGTCAGTTCACCCCATTCCAACATGGTATCACAGCCATCTCTCTCTTCTCTCCCTCCCTCCCTCCCCTAGCAACCGCCGCCGCCGTCGCCATGGACTCCGGCCGCCGGCCGCCGGCACCGCCCTCCTCCTTCCCCTCCTATGCTGCAGCCCTAGCCGCCACAGGAGCTTCTGGTCCCGCGCCTCAACCGTGCGCGCGCACCGCCACCGCGCCGCGTCCTACGGGTGCGCCGGAGCTGGCCGCCGCTGCCGCGGGGGCCGCCGCAGCACCACCACCCGCAGAGCGCGCCGCCACCGCGCCGCTCGCGGGCGCGCCAGATCTGAGCGCCGCCGCGGGCGCGCAGGGGGCATCGCCGGGCGCCGTCGCAGCCAAGGCCGTGGTGGGGAGCGCCGCGCAGGGTGCTGCGGGTCTCGCCCCCGCCGCGCAGGTGCGCGCCCCGAGCGCAGCCACCATCGCGCGGCCCCCTCCTCCGCCGCCGCCGCACCCTGCCGCGGGTCCCGCGGCGGCCGCCACCGACGCCGCGCAAGGGCCGGGTCCCGCCCTCGCCGTCGCACAGGCCTCCGACGCCGCGCGGGTGCCGGCTCCCGTCGCTGCTGCCCCTCTCCCACGAGCGTGCTGCGGCTGCTGTGAGTAGTGCGGGTGCGGCCCAGGCCGACGCTGTGCTTTTCCCGGCCCATGTCACGCCTCCCCCGGCCCATGCTGCGTTTCATCCAGCCCATGCCGCGCCTGCAGCGGGCCAGGCCGCGCCTGCAGCTGTCGCCGCCTCACTCCCGGCCCAGTACACCGCGCTGGCTGCCGACATGTCCTCCTCCGTCTTCGCTCGCTTGGGGCTGCCGCCGGGGTTCACCTACACCGGTTTGGGCATGCCGCCGGAACTCGTCCCCAACACTTCACCGACTTACGCTCGGATAGGCGTGCCGCCGGATTTCACGTACATCGGTCTCGGCATGCCCCCGGAGCTTCTCCCCGCCGCTACACCGACTATTGCCGCGGGCCACGTCGCGCTGCCACCCCCCACCGATGGGCCGGTGCGTGCTGCCGCAGGTGTGCGGGCCGCGCCGCCGCCATCGAACCTCTTTGTCGCGGGCGCGCGTGCTGCCGCAGGTGTGCGGGCCGCGCCGCCGCCGCCGGACTTCGGCGTCGCAGGAGCACGTGCTGCCGCAGGTGTGCGGGCCGTGCCGCCTCCGCCGGACTTCGGCGTCGTGGATGCGCGTGCTGCCGCAGGTGTGCGGGCCGCGCCGCCGCTGCCGGACTTCGGCGTCGCAGGCGCACGTGCTGCCGCAGGTGTGCGGGCCGTGCCGCCTCCGCCGGACTTCGGCGTCGCAGATGCGCGTGCTGCCGCAGGTGTGCGGGCCGCGCCGCCGCTGCCGGACTTCGGCGTCGCAGGCGCACGTGCTGCCGCAGGTGTGCGGGCCGTGCCGCCTCCGCCGGACTTCGGCGTCGCAGATGCACGTGCTGCCGCAGGTGTGCGGGCCGTGCAGTCTCCGCCGGACTTCGGCGTCGCAAATGCGTGTGCTGCCGCAGGTGTGCGGGCCGCGCTGCTGCCGTCGGACTTCGGCGTCGCGGATGCGCGTGCTGCCGCAGGTGTGCGGACTGCGCCGCCGCCGCCGGACTTCGACATCGCGGGCGCACGTACTGCCGCAGGTGTGCAGGCCGTGCCTCCTTGGATTCCTCCCACTCAGCCCTGGCCGAGGGGTGGGTCCAATCGCCGCTGGCCCAGTCTTTCAGCATCATGCAGCCGACCCTGCCGGTGGAGTGGATCGCTGACTCGGGGGCCTCGTACCACACCACGCCAGATGCTGGTATACTCTCTTACGCCCACCCTCCCCATCCTTCCTGTCCTTCTGCCATTATGGTGGGCAACGCACTTGTCTTCCTGTCACTTCTGTCGGCACTGTTCCTGGTTCTTTTCGCCTTCCAAATGTTCTTGTTGCTCCTCAGATGGTTCATAACCTTCTTTCTATTCGTAAATTTACTGCTGACAACTCGTGTTCTGTTGAGTTCGATCCATTTGGTGTTTCTGTGAAGGATTTGGCTTCCCGGCGCCCTCTCTTCCGATGTGACAGCCAGGGACCCCTTTACACCATCCGCCTTCCTGCTTCCGCTGCTTCTTTGCCTCTTTCCTCTTCGTCAGCCGCTTTTGCCACTACTTCTTCTTCCACGACTTGGCACCGCCGGCTTGGTCATCCCGGCCGTGACGTTTTGGCTCGACTTTACCGCAGTGCAGATCTTTCTTGTGCTCGGACATCTGATGAGCATCTTTGTCATGCGTGCCAGTTAGGTAGTCATGTCAGACTTCCTTTATCTGCCTCTTCTTCGCATGCGACTCGTGTGTTTGATCTCATTCACTGTGATCTGTGGACTTCTCCTGTACCCAGCATTTCTGGCTATAAGTACTATTTAGTGATTGTCGATGATTTCTCCCACTACTGTTGGACTTTTCCTTTGCGTGCCAAGTCCGACACGTTCCCCACCCTCCTCCACTTCTTTGCCTGGGTTGCCGCTCAGTTCGGCCTCACCATCAAGGCCGTCCAGTGTGACAACGGCTGAGAGTTCGATAACCACGCCTCCCGTGACTTCTTCCTCTCTCGCGGTGTTCACCTGCGCATGTCTTGTCCGTATACCTCACCTCAGAACGGCAAGGCTGAGCGGATGATCCGCACCACGAACGATGTTGTTCGCACCCTCCTCCTCCAGGCTTCACTTCCTGCCCGATTCTGGGCTGAGGGCCTTCACACTGCCACCTACCTTCTCAACGGTCTCCCTTCCACTGCCTCTCCCGCTCCCACTCCACACCACGCCCTTTTCGGCACTCCTCCTCGGTATGACCACCTTCGTGTCTTCGGGTGCGCCTGCTACCCTAACACCTACGTCACCGCCCCTCACAAGTTGGCGCCCCGTTCGACTCGATGTGTGTTCCTTGGCTACTCCCCTGACCACAAGGGGTATCGCTGCTATGACCTCACCTCTCGTCGGGTCCTTATCTCACGTCACGTCGTGTTCGATGAGTATGACTTCCCTTACTCCACCTCCACTACTCCCTCTCCTGATCCCGCGTTGGAGTCTGTGTTTCTGGCTGATCCGGTAGCCCCATCGCCGGTATCTGTGTACCCTCCACCTGTAGGTCTTCGGAGCTCTCCTGCGCCACGCGCGGCCCCGACGTCCTCTCCCGCGCCACGCGCGGCCCCGGAGGCCCCACCCGCGCCACGCGCGGCCCCGGCGTCCCCCGGAGTCCTCTACCGCGCCACGCGCGGCCCCAGAGTCTTCTACCGCGCCACATGCGGCCCCGGCGTCCCCTCCCGCGCCACGCGCGGCCCCAGAGCTGCTTCCCGCGCCACGCGCGGCCTCGGCGTCCCCTCCCGCGCCACGCGCGGCCCTGGAGTCTTCTTCCGCGCTACGCGCGGCCCCCGCGCGCTACGCCCAGCCTGCGCTTGTCTACTGGCGCCGGGCGGCCCCTACTCCACAGCCGGCCCCGGCCCCGTCTCGGGTCCTCTAACGCCTCGACCCGGTGGTGTACCACCCGCCTGTCATCCATCGGGATCCCGGCCACACTCATCCCATGGTGACACGGCGGGCGGCGGGAGTTCTCCGGCCTTCGGCTCTCTCCGCCACTGAGGGCGAGCCGGGGATCTCACCGATTCCCGCATCTGTCCGTGGCGCCCTGGCTGATCCTCACTAGGCGCCAGGCGATGGAGGAGGAGTATGCTGCCTTACTTGCCAACCAGACGTGGGACCTCGTGCCTCGTCCTCCTGGTAGCAATGTGGTCACAGGGAAGTGGATCTGGACCCATAAGCGTCGTGCTGATGGCTCACTCGATCGGTACAAGGCTCGCTGGGTTCTCAGGGGCTTCACCCAGCGGCCTGGAGTGGATTATGATGAGACTTTCAGTCCAGTGGTCAAGCCTGCTACAGTCCGCTCGGTTCTGTCGCTGGCTCTCTCTCGCTCTTGGCCTGTGCATCAGCTGGATGTCAAGAATGCTTTTCTGCACGGCACTCTCTCAGAGACAGTATACTGCAGCCAGCCAGCGGGGTTCGTGGATCCCAGTCGTTCTGATATGGTTTGCCGCCTCAACAAGTCTCTCTATGGTCTGAAGCAGGCTCCTCGGGCTTGGTACTCTCACTTTGCCTCATTTCTGGTCACTTTGGGGTTCACTGAGTGCAAGTCGGATACCTCCCTGTTCGTCTACCGCCATGGCGCTGACACAGCATATTTGTTGCTCTATGTTGATGACATCATCCTCACTGCGTCCACTCAGGCATTGCTCCAGCGCATCATCCAGTCTTTGCAGCAAGAGTTTGCCATGAAGGATCTGGGTCTACTTCATCACTTCTTGGGAGTCACTGTTGAGCACCGCCCTTCTGGCTTGTTCCTCCACCAGCGGCAGTATGCTCTTGACATTTTGAAGCGTGCAGGGATGTCTGATTGCAGGCCGTGCTCCACCCCTGTTGACACTCAGGCCAAGCTGTCTGCAGATTCCGGTGCTCCAGTTGCTGATCCGACCGCCTACAGCAGTCTTGCCGGTGCCTTGCAGTACCTTACCTTCACCAGGTCGGACATCACTTATGCCATCCAGCAGGTATGTCTTCATATGCATGATCCTCGCGAGTCACACCTTGCTGCTTTGAAGCGCCTCCTCCGCTATGTTCGTGGCACAGTTGACTATGGCCTGACTCTTCACCGGTCTCCTTCTGCTGACCTCGTTGTCTACACGGATGCTGACTGGGCTGGCTGTCCGGACACTCGCCGCTCCACCTCCGGCTACGCAGTCTTCCTCGGGGGGAACCTTGTCTCTTGGTCATCCAAGCGCCAGCCCATGGTATCTCGCTCCAGTGCAGAGGCGGAGTACCGGGCTGTTGCAAACGGTGTGGCTGAGGCGTCGTGGCTTCGACAGCTCTTAGCGGAGCTCCACAGTCCGCTCGCCAAGAGCACGCTCGTATACTGCGACAACGTCAGTGCGGTGTACCTCTCCACCAACCCGGTTCAGCATCAGCGGACGAAGCATGTAGAGATCGACCTCCACTTCGTTCGGGACCGAGTTGCCATTGGGCAAGTGCGGGTTCTCCATGTTCCCACTACCTCCCAGTTCGCGGACATCTTCACCAAGGGTCTCCCCTCCTCGACTTTCTCAGAGTTTCGGTCCAGTCTCAACGTATCCAGTGGCTAGTTGTGACTGCGGGGGGTGTGAGAGTTCTTCTTTCTTATGTGTCCAGTCTTGAACTCCGTTGCGTCGGTGTGTTCAGACTGCGGGGGGTGTTGGAGTGTTGATAACCCATGTATAGAGGCCCATCTAAAGGCCCATGTATAAGACTATATCCCACCCTTCTAGGGTTTGGAGGAATCAATTGGTCAGTTCACCCCATTCCAACACTTTTAGTTCAGTGAAAATTTCATTGCTATGACAAGCCAAGCCATAGCCTTGGCCCCGCACATTCGATAAGCTCAATCCAGCTTCAGCAAGCATCGAATGTGTCACATTAAGAGCTGAATCATAGACATCAGGCTGCGGCACAATCCCAACAAGCCTCTCCATGACCTCCCCCTTGCCACTGAGGTAGCGTGCAAAAATAACCATGTAGCGTTTGAAGAACCTAGACAGGGAGCACATAGCAACAACTATCCCAAAGAGATCTCCCTGGACCTCGCTGGCAACACCTTTTCTTGTTTCTTTGACAAATGCACGGGCAATATCTTTGTCAAGGGTAGAAGTTATCGACCTCATCCGACGCGGACCATCCCGCTGTGGAACCCCAGGATCCCCAAACAGCATGTTGATCATGAAGCCTGACATGTCCAAGACCATCCTCTCCTCGAGAGCTCTCCCTGATCCATTGTCCAGAAACGCCATCCCCTCACTGAAGGCAAATCTCATGAGATCAACTGCCTGATCAATGTCAACCTTCATTTGAGATGGGACCTCATGATGCTCTTCCAGAACAACATCAGGCGCCGGATATACACCTGAAGATTCATCCAAGTGAATGTCGGCATCATAATCTTCATTGCAGGATTGGCAGGTCCATACTCTGATTCACCAAGTCAAAAATCACAGTTAGTCCCAAGAAAATCCCCTGAGCATCAACCGAACAAGAGGCATGGGATTTAATTATTCTACTCCGTAATAGGTGGAGAATAACAGCAACTTAATAACGACATTCAGAGTGGAGCCATGAGCGCATATAAGGCATATCTAAGTGCATGTTTACCCGTTGAATGCACCAAGAAGCATCTCCAACTGTCTACGACCGCAAAATTTCAGAGGTATTTTGGTACCATACTCATAGGAATCACGATAATGAATAGCACCAGTCATCATGGTCGTTTATCCTTTGCAAAACCTTAAACCCCTACCGAGAACCATCCCCAACCGCCTTGGTTCACAAAACTAAAAACTCCATATTTTTTAACCCTAAAATTTTACCCCTCTTCCATTCATGCATTTGGAGGGTGGCGGTGGACAATGTCTAAGATCAAAAGTTCATGGCGAGAAACCTAGAAATCGTTGATGGATTTGGGTCGCATTCGAGATACACGCAGCCTATCACAATTGACGACCATGGATGGATTGGGGGATCAAGAAATGGTACCTCGGACTTCGAGATACACGCAGCCTAGCACAATGTGGCGGCAAGGAAGCGAAGTGCCGCCGGCCGCGACCCCTCCACGGCGCTCCCCTCTTTCGCAGTTTGCAAACCTAGCGGCGGCACTAGCAGTTTGTGCTGCTGCTTTATTAGTCAAGCCTTTTCGTCTTCCTGACATTTATATCAAGGTACTTCATGAAAATAACACTATAGTGAAAATATCACTAGTAACTCATATTTTGGAAAGAATTCTAGAGCCTTTTTTTTTCGAAGTGGAGAGCCCATAGTTTATACAAGCTCCAACTTAAAAAGAGGCTATGGTACAACTTATTAAAATCACGATACAGTTAGGTAAAATAAACATTTCTAGTGTAGCAATTAATTGATAAATACTTAGAAAGTAGAAACAAACAAAAAATCAAAGAGCAAGCGAAGTAGTGAACGAAGGAAGTTGCATTTATTAGCTCAAAGGCTATGGATTTATGTTTGCTTGGAAGTGAATTTTACAAGACCAAAATAGTTGTAGGGTGATATTTGAGAAGATTCTAGTGAGGGGATTTTCGGAAGACATCAATATCCCGTTTATGCATCTTTTTTAGCAAAAGTATTCATGATTATTTCCTTATACCTTGAGAAAATTATGAATCTTGAGATGGTATTATAAGCATCTGTACAACCAACTTAAGTTACTCTCTCCTTTTCAAATTACTACTTGTTCTGTCAATATACTAGGCGGATAGAAGATATTATGCATTTGGAAAAGACGCTTGTTAGATACATAGAAGATGCTATCTTCTTGACACACAGAATTCAGAACGAGAAATAATTTAAAACAAAGGGAATGGATTTGATTTCAATCGGTATGTCGATGTACCTTTGCAAAACGAACTAGCCTTGTTTGATTCCCCCTTTTTTTTTTATGAAACTTGTTCACGAAAGGTATTGTGCCGAGACGCAACTGAATAGTTGACGGTAGTAAAAATACGTTTTTTTTTGGTGTGATCTTTTACATTGCCTTCAGAAGATTGCGTAGTCTGTTCCAGCAAAAAAAAAAACTGCAATTTGACATCATTTATCCTTACATTTGATTGCAATCGCCATCATTATTTGTGTTGTTCATGCATACTACTCCGGTGGTATCGCTGAACCTGTAAATTTTCCCTAGCAACGAAGTAAAAGATGTGATTTATCCCTAGTCAGCACATTAGAAGCAACAAACCAATGTAGTACAAAGTAAACGGAAAACTTGCACGAACAAAAAAAAAAAAACTAAGAAACTGAAGAACTACCTAAAAAACTGTATCTGTGAAGCAATTCATATAGAGATAATTCCTTTTAAGCCATTAAAAACTTCTCATATCCCTATTATGCCATCGAAA
Organism: Eragrostis curvula; assembly: GCA_007726485.1. NCBI lineage: Eukaryota > Viridiplantae > Streptophyta > Magnoliopsida > Poales > Poaceae > Eragrostis > Eragrostis curvula. The sequence goes on from CM017443.1 coordinate 31,243,277, forward strand.
ACTCGCTTATCCATCCAGTGCCATCGGACTTAAATTTTTAGCCCCGAAATGCCATCGACGTCGTTTTGAGGGCTAGTCAATTATCAAAATACCAGTCATACCCCTCGCCTCTCTTTGTGCCTACGTTGCTTTAGGCTGCATGCATGAGACTGGTGCACAAACTGTTCCATGAAATGTCCACTAGAATAAACGTGGCCTGGAACACGTTGCCATGCCAACCAATGCTTGATTCTGTTCAACAGGGAGGGGCAAATTCGTCTTTTCCAATGCTCACTCATGGTCAAAATGAAGTGGATGGCAGTTTTGGGCGAAAACTTTAAGCCCAGTGGCACTGAAGGGATAAGCAAGTTTTTGATGGCATAAAAGGAATACGGGAATGTCATGAGGAAGCTTATATGTGGAGATGTCGACTCCCTCGCGCGGACACTGATGTCTACTTGGTGCTCTTTGTTCTCTTCCAATATGTAAATCTCACCAAATGTAATTCTCTCCTTACAGCTTGTACAAAATATTTTGAGTCAGTTTGGGGCCGCTATTAATATAATAGAAAAGTGGGGAGATTAACCCCCCCCCCCCCCCCCCCCACCCCCACACACACACACCCCTTGACCCGTTAAAAAAAAAGGGATACGGGAAGTTTTCAGTGGCTTAAAAGGAATTGGCCCCATTCATATAAGAACAATGCTAGACGGATACTCTTAAGACCATGAACAAACATAGCAAAAATGGATGGAACAATTCCCGCGCTGCCACCTTCGACTAATATACGCTCGACGTCGTTATTTATCAAGTACCAACCAAGCAAGCGCTCAGACTGGCCACAGCTTGTGTTATTTTAAGTTATTATTATTCGAAGCTAAATAATCAACAATGACAACAAGTACCTCCACGCTTATGGCATGGCAAGAAAATGCACTCTCTTAGAAACGAACAATAACGTAGTGCTCCAGCGATACTAGAGAGTACTAGCCATTTCATTTCAATTTGATGCACGCTCTGTTTGCGGATTAGATATGCGAGGGCATACACCAAACTCTTCTCCAGGTTGTCATTTATCAGTGATTCAGTGCAACAAAATTCGTCATTTAGGCCCGACTGCTCCAGGTAATTTACTATCCGAATATCCGACCATGCATATCAAAATTTAAGTTTATATTAACATAAAAGGTGCATAAGTCCAAACTAATATCTTCATCAATAAACTGAAACAAATTCTGACGAACAAATAAAAGCTGCATTCCCAACATAACAGTGCAAAGTGGATAAAAGAGCTGAATTTGTTACACAGATAAAGTACATGACCACTAGTCCAATGCGACAAAAACTACATTGCGATTATTCAGTCTCTGTATCCACACGCCGATAGGCAATGCAACTGACAGCCTTAGAGAGATGCAATGACAGCGTCACTGCTAATGTTTTCGAGTAACTCACGCTCCAGGTATAACAATAAGCAGTCACAGAACCATTGGTTGCAGGGTTCTACCGTAATCGTGCTATCTATGAATTTCAATGCAGAAGAGGCCGTCTTTGCGGCGGTCGCAGGTGTCCGGGGAAGGATAAGGGCAAGCTTCAGTAGCAGATAAACCAGCGGATACATGTAGTTCTTGCCTGTCTCCATCATCTTCACGGAAAGAGCGCTCAGTGTATTCATTCCACGAAACCTAATATCATGGTGCATATCTGATATGAAGGATTCGAGTTGCAGATCCAGTGCCACGATGTTAGAACCAGAGAAATCAGACGGATAGAACTGAGCGTATTCAATGAGCTTGTCCTTATCAAATGCTTGGAAAGAGTTCCGTGGGTTTAGGCACGATGAGAGAACTAATGCTGAGCTTTGCTCACTGAAACGCATATTGAGCTCGTTGAGATGAATATTGATAACATTTTCAAAGAAGCCAACATGGTAATGCTCCAGGTTTGTCATCGTTGTAGCTTTATTACCCCTCACTCTAAACTTGTCTTTGAACGTCTCTCCCATATTGGGCATGTGGATCTCATTCTCACTGCAAAACAAGCCAACTTTGTTTAGAAAAGGTGTCCACCCTTCATCCTTCATTGTCTGCAGTTGTTTCTTGGCATCCAAAAGGAGAGCCAAGTTTTCAGCATCCAGGCCATTCCTACCCAAAGCCAGCGATAACTCATTTGTAACACCAAGCACATCTTGCATCAGGAGCAACCCAAAAACAAAGTCATAGGACGACTCATTAAGTATTTTGTAGGCCAGATATCTGTGATCAGAATCTGTGGTTGTTTCTTCCACAAACTCAAGAGCATTCAAAACCGGAGTGAAATAAGCAGCAAATTTGACTAGTGCTTCATAGTATGAACCCCAACTTGTTTCGCCGGCCTTCTTAAGGTCATTGTCCAGGTTCACCCGTTGATCTCGGACCAGAGTACAAACCTTTTCAGTGAACTGAGGACAATCCTTAACTAGTTTTGACAACACATCGATTAGTTGTAAAACCTCGTAAACTTCAAACTGACCATAGGATGCAGATATAAGAGTGGAGTGCAGCTGGCACAAATGAGGATGAACATGGTATGCAGATGCATTCGCTTCAATGGTGGATGTCATTGGTTCAGTAATAATCTCACGGTCATAGCCTAACATGCCATATCCTTGTCCACGCACATTCGACCAGCTCAATCCAGCTTCAGAAAGCATTTTATCCACTGCTGCCTTAATAGCTGGATGACGGACATCAGGATCTGGCACAATTCCGAGGGGCCTCTCTGTGACCTCGCCCTTGCCATTGAGATAGCGCACAAAAAGAACCATGTAGGTTTTGTGTGTGGGGCGTATGGAACGGACATCAACATATATTCCAAAGAGATCTCCCTGGAGTTCACTGGCAATACATTTCCTTGTTTCTTTAGCGAAAGCATGGGCAATCTCATTTTCAAGGGTGGGTGTTTTAGCCCTCATCCGAGGCTGCTCATTCCGCTGAGACGAACCAGGACCCCGGAACATCTCATTGACCATGTAGCCTGCCATGTCCACCATCATCCTCTCATCCAGAGATCTCCCTGACCCGTTGTCCAGAAAAGCCATCCCTTCTTTGAAGACAAACCTCATCAGATGGATTGCCCGATCAATTTCAATCTGTTCATGGGAGGAATCTTCCTGAACCTCCCCCGTCTTGGCATCACGCATACGTTTGCCTAACCATCTATCTGAGCGAGCACCAAACGGATCCATATCCTGACAGTTAGCCAAAACAAAAATTCAGTGCCAAGCAAATTTCACGAGAAGAATATTAGGTCTTTTACTGGAAAATTCAAGACAAGTGAACAACGATCGTTCAGAGTGGAGACATGGACACATTATTTAATTTGACCGTGCATGTTTAGCCCTTGCGAACAGCAAACCCCAAAACCGTTACAAGGAGTTCAACTCGACAAAGGAAAAACTATTTCTAGCCGCAACAATTTACCCTCTTTCATTGAGACCAAGTAGAAGTGGAGGCGCGCAACCCCTAAGCCAGATTTTAATCACAGCAAGAAACCTAGATAGCACAATTTAAGAAATTTGGGGCAGCCAGTGCGGATTATATTCAACAGCAGTTTAAATATCACGTTCGTCGATAGAGTTGGGGATCGAGAGATGGTACCTCGGACGGAGGAAATGGAGGAGCGTGGAAGCGAAGCAATGGAAAATTTCCCCCGAATGGTTGCTCCCCTTCTCTAACCTTTTCCCTACGCTGCTGGCGGCGGTAGAACAACAGACTCGCATATAAATGCGGCCCAGTCGAAACTTTTCGTATTCTTTTTCTTTTTTGCGATTAAATTTTCATATTCTTCAAAATTAAAATTTTGCAAGAAAATCCATCTTCCCTTTTTTTCCCCAGGGTAAGCGATAGCTATATTATCAGGTAGAATAAATGTTAGGGACAAATTGCATATCAACCACACTTTTGAAGTCTAATTGTGAAAACAGCTATCGATTTTCAGATTTTTGCACTAAAATCATGTCCACGAAGAAAAATCAGATTGTGCGGAGGTGGAACACTTCCTCGCGCTTTACGCAACGCTTTCGTTGCACCATCTTCCGACAATCTTTATAGATAAACTGATGAATCCTTGTCTCCTAAGACGCCAGAGCCGGTATTCTTGACATGAAAAGGCAAATCAGGAAAGTCGATGAACAACCATGGCCATAGCATTGTTGGCTTCTTCCGAACAAGCGAAATCCAGCCACCACAGAACATTACTATCACAAACTCCACCGGATCATCTACCTCCACATCAACGATAATTGAAACACCGAATTGCTACTAGGTGCTGGAAGAGATGAACGATCCTTGTGGTTCAAGCTGTCAAGCAGATCGATTTTGAAATTGAAGAAATTAAACGGACAACAATCTTCTCCATTTATGCATCTCCTGAGACCTCGTTCTAATCAAATAGACCTTGTCCACATCAAAGGCTAATGCGAGATCATGCTGAGTCAAAACCACCATTCTCCATGGATCAGGCCAGCAAAAACCAAACCATCGCTCCCATCACAGCACCGCAAGCCGCCGCCATGGTGATCATTATTGGCCAAGAACCATCTGAATCATCGAACATCGTCAGGATTTGACAAACACCGCCACAACGACTGCATCTCGCGAACGTCGTTGCGTGCCAGCCAAAAGGCCGCCACCACCACGTCAAATTCCCCAATCTAGCCATCACCATGAACTAAGGCCCGTCGTTGTCGGTCGCCTTCACGTCGGGAAAACCACAGCCGCAACAAGCAGTGCGTCGAGCGCCGCCAAGACATGCACCTTGCGCCACCGTCTCCACAAGCGGATTGACGCCTCGCAAGGCGACGCCATCGCGAATGATGTGCTTGATCGACGGCGATCTAGCCATGAGCAACTTGGCGGCGCCAGAGATCGAAGTTCTTTCTACCACCATAGAAGAGAAACAGCGACAAAGAAGACCCCCCCCCCCCCCCCGGCATCCTTTGGCCGCTACCTGGGTTGTTTCGGTAGCCAGGCTTCAGCGGTGGGCAGGATTGAGGAGGATGAAGGAAGGTCGGAATTGGACGGGATGGGGGCGCCACCTGAGTCGCAGTTGGGCACGACGCGGGGCGATTCTTTTTTCACAGGATGATCACTATACGGACAATTTGAATGAACCCGTTTGTATTGGAAGGAACTGAACTATATGGTTATGTGCATTAACACGAACACCGTATTCGGTTGTTGTCTAACTGCAAACACTACAGAGTTGAAAGAATGCACCTGTGACGGAAGAACGTTCCCTCAAGACCAGCTTGAATTTGCAGAAAAATGAACATTCTCAGCAAAAACACGCTCCACGCTTCATTTGCCTAGAAAAAAAAATTCACAATTCAGAGCAACTTGACCGGAGTAATGGGGGCGTTATTTGAGCAGTATATCATTCATCCTCCAACAGCCCTTTTCCCCAATTTTCGTTGGTCTTCTCTCTCTCTAAAACGTTCGTCAGTGACATGCATGCTTCACCGCTTCTTCGTTGCCACGTCCACGTTGGCGGGTCCAAATTCTCTCGCTGAACCACCATCCATTTTTAGGAGTTTTATTTTCAATAAATGAGGTGTCATGTGAGTAATTTTGGTGATGTGATAATTTAATAATGAAGAGAGAGAGAAAACTAGTTAGATGAAACTGGGTCTACACTGTTTTCAATACAATACACAGTTTCTAAAATATGAAATAGCATAAAACTTGCATTGAGGATAGGAGTTTCATTTCATTTGAGCAATAATTAAATGCTATGACAAGCTTAAAAAATAACAAAATGAAATTATGCATTGAAGAGAGATGTTTTATTTACATTTCATATGACATGAAACAATAAAATAAAACTGCCCATTAAAAATAGTCTTAAAAACTATGCTTTAAACCAAGGTTCATTCGCATGTGCAGGCCTCCCGATGGGATTTTGATTTGATCCGGGGCGTCCTGTCTCCAAGATTTCTACTACTAGTAGTAGGCATTGGTGCCCGGAGTTAGGACTGGCAATAAAACTTGAAGCTCGCAAGCTAGCTCAGTTCGGAGCAAACTCGACTCGTTTCAATTTTTAACGAGCTAAAATTTTTAGCTCGTTAATTTTACGAGTCAACTCGAGCCAGCTCATGACCAGCTCACGAGCCAAAACAAGTTGCATGAGAATAAGAAACCTAACTCAAGAGCGAGGCCTTTTGTCTCAATTCTTCTTTGCAAAAACCCAACCCACATACAAGCCTGAACGTATGTATTAAGGGCAGCTCACCGCATTTGTTGCGTGCGCATGTATGCATCTACGCACGCTAACACCGTTGCCATTGCCGCTATCGGCAAAGGAGCACTCGCGATCATTGATCGGTCATCCTGTTTGAATATTGCAGCATGTAATCTTTTTATTCGAATGCTTGTTTAAAACATTTGAGTTATCTTGGATAGATGGACATGTTCGAGTGATAATATATGCTATTTGTGTATATATTGTTTTTTAAAAAAAAACTATTGAAAATGTATTTTTCATTTTTAGCTCATTGAATCATAATGAGCTAGCTTGTGAACATATAGAGTCAAACTGAGTTATAATTTTTGCTCGTTTATCTTAATAAGCCGAGCTAGCTATGTTCTAACGAGCGAGCTGGCTCGGTAGCCAGCCCTACCCGGAGCGAGGAGCCTCGGGAGGTTGCAGCCACCAGGATTGTAGGACGCGTCGCTCCCCGCTTCCGAGGCGTCTGCCGCGCCGAGTCCGAGAAGCACGTCCCGGACAACGAGGAGTCATCGGCCAGTCAACCCGCATCGGTCAAAGCACAATGCCAGGGCGAAGCGGAGGCAAAAAGCTCGCGTGCCGTGGCCCGCTGCCGTGCGGGCCCCGCCTTTGCCAGCCCCGGCCATCGAGCCGAAGCGTCGGCGACCCCGCGGGGTAACCTGCAAAGACCCGTCCCGGTATGATTGACCAGTCGCTGACATCGGGCCCCACCGTCCGGGAGCGGCGGTCTCCGCTCGCGCGCGGGTGGCTGGCCCAATCATACCGCGCACGTGCCCCACCTGTAATCGCAACGGCCCTCAGGGGCCCACCTCGAGGCTCTCCAATCTTCGTCCCGGGGAGATCGTTTTCGCGGATAAGCCCTCGACGACGTGCTGATATTCTCATGGATTCTTCTTCTTCTCTTTTATCGTTTGAGCTAGTCGGGGTTTTGACTTTGGCCGAGCCCTGCTTTCCGGTAAATCGTTTTGGGATAAAGGGTTTTGTTTGTATTCTCGGTGCTGTTCCGTACGTGCGTGCTGGTGGAAAGAGAATGTTCGTGAGCCGGCAGGATACAGTTGACCGGTGGTCATTTTCACTGAGAAGATGGTGAAGCATGGAAGCAGTGGTAAAACAGATTAGCTATCACGCTTTACGCTTGACCATTTTCTGTGGGAACATGACATTTTATTATTCGTTGAGAGCTCATCCAATGGGATTGGAACGAAAGAAAACCATGGTCCATTAGGTCGTACTCTTGTTCAATTACAAGACATTAAAATTGTTTGACGTATTGCCAAACATTACTAAAATAGGTTGTCTTTTTCTTCGTTTCAATTGTGATTTGGCAAACTTTTCCTACTAGACCCATGCCTATCCACTAGTACTCTAACATGTATGGATAAGGAAAGTTGCTATATGTGTGTCGAATGCATTTTTAGGTATGGCCATCATCTCACATTTATATAAAAAGTTTGATCTCCAGGTTTAGCAATGCCTAGCAAGGTATCAACAGTGAGCCAACAATTACATATATGCCGAACATTTGGACCATTATTAGAGTACAATGCTAACTTATTGTCTTCATTTCTTAGGTATTTTGGAGGAGTAACTTGTTTAAATGACTATTATGTGCATTGCAGAAAATCATATCCATAGTTGATTATGGAAAGCTTTGAGGAGTTTCTTGATTTTCTAATGTGATTTAATGGTTGGGCTCCAAAACGAGGACATATTCAATTGAACTACCTGAGAACCTGACATAACATAGGCATCATAAATGACCGTAGTTATTTTTTTTCTTTTGTGCACACACGTGCTAATAAATTATTCTCATGAACAGAAAGATTACACACATGACGGTCATGTTTGACCGCCATGTACGATCAGATAGAGTTGATGTACATGAATGTCGTAATGTGTTGTGGGATCACGCCATGACGATTTGCTAGCCGTTAAGTGCATCGGTGAAGCCAGTCGCAACGGCCATGTACAAGGCGGTCGTGTTTATAGCATTGTTCGTAAACGAAGGCACGGAGGAGAACGATTCCCCTAACATGTGTTGATTTTGGGCATTGTAAGCCCTCGCATGCTATAATGTATGTGTTCTTTGCGTGTGCCGGCGTTGGAAAATCTGGCCGACGAGTAAATTTAGACTACGCGTTACGCGGGGGGGGGGGGGGGGGGGGGGGTTGATTCTGTAACACCCCAAATTCTTAATTGCACTTAGGCCTTCTTGATTAGTGAAAATCCCTGTTAATTATAAATTTTCGTAATTGAACTCGCAAATCAAATCAATTAATTGAAAAATCGTTAAATTGAACTCAAACAAGAAACTCCAAACTTTTGAACATAAATGGGCCTAACCAAAACCAAATATGGGTTCCAGGGGCCAGGATATAAATTTGGGCAATGTTCCATAATTTTATGAGAAAGGGAAGCAGTTTAAATAATTCAAAGAGCATTCAAACAGTTTTTATCTTAACAGATTTTTAATTCAAATTCTGGGCCGAAATTCAAAATCTTCCAATAATGAAAAGTGTTCCTGTTGCTTTGACCTTTCAATCACCAATTTCTCAGATTTTTTGGAACTGTGGAAGGTGGTGTTTGGGTCCACACAAATCAGCACGTTGAAAATCAACTCAGAAATCAAAAGGGAAAAATACTGTAGCGCCATGTTCTTCTCTGTTCTTCCTCCTGTGCCGACTGCTCCAGCAGTCCTGCCGCTGATGCCCAGCTCCCATGCGCGCAAGTGGGGAAAGCTGCACTGCACCTCGTCCTCATCCTTTTCCCCCAGTTGGTTTCCTTCTCCCTCACGCTCTCTCCTTTCTTTCTCTCCTCCCTCGAGCAATAACAGCCGCCATGGCCGCCTCCAGCGAGCTCGCGTCGCGCTGCTGCTGTGCTACTCCCCGAGCCAAACCAATGGTACCCAGAGCTGCGTCAGGAACTCCTCTAGCTCCTCCCCATCGCCAATTTCAAGCTGCCTCGACCCTTCCTGAGATCGACGCGGAATTTCAAAAATGGCCGCCGGGTGAGCGCCATCGACCTCGCCGTCAAATCCTCCCTCTCCGGTGAGCACCACTTCAATTACTCTCGGGGGTAGCTTCCTAACTCTCTTGCGCAACTCCCTGATGTGGTCTCGTCGTCCATCTCGCAGCGAGCTCGTCGGAATCCCGTTCTTCCCCGCCGCCGGCCACCGAACCCGCCGCCACCACGCCGATGAACTCCGCCTTATGGACTTCATCCACGTGCACACGTACTCCAGGGAGCTCCTCCTCACCGAGGTGATTCTCATGCTCCCTCTATCCCGCCATCTCGTCGCCTCACTTCGCCGGAACACCGCCGCGCCATTGCCGCCGCCGCCGTCCTCGCCGCCGGCATCGCCCCGCCCATCGTGCACATGCACACCACCGCGTCCTAGAATCTCCTCGTCACGCTTGTCGTGTAGATGCTCACGGTTATCCTCAGTTCACCGCCGTTTAGCAGGAACGGCGACCTTGCCAGCCGCCGTGCCCACCGTGAACTTGCTGGCATAGCTACAGTATCGGCCAGTCTTTTCTTTTTCTTTTCCAGAATTCTAGTGACTTTGTAAATTCGATAGAAAATAAAATACAAATCGGAAAAATGTGAAACAAAGTTTGTTAGATTCCTGGTGAATATATCTATCCAGTGGTACAACATAAACATCTGGATACAAAATAAATCGTACTACAAAATTCAGAGAATGAAAACCTAAATAAATTCATATATGCGTTTCTGTTCATGTAAAATCTCTGAATTTTGGTATGCATACATCCCAGATCATTCCTGAACCCCTCACCAAGTTGCATAATAAATGTATGCAAATTTTACCACTAATTGCTTTTCCAAGCTTTTCAGTGTTTTAACTTTATTAATTAATTCCTGCACCAAATGTTTTTGAAAAATTGTAAAAGTGTTCTTTATGCTACTGTTGTTTACCAGACAAGTCCATGTGGTTTATGTCTTACAGAACCATGTTAGAGTAATTTCGAAATGAAATCTTTGTTTCGATCTTTTGAAAACTCCAACAATCCTTTAGTTCCTTTTGTGAAAAACTTCAAAACAAAAGTAACAAAAATAATCTTAAGTTTTTGATGAGCATCAAAGCATCATGTGCACCATGTCATCGCATTCCTCTTTATCAAGAAAGTGCCATAAATCTTTTTATGGTGTCCGTATCTCTTATTGCTTTCAATTAAAACCGGTGACATGTTTAACTTTCCTTTGATTGTTCACACTGTTTTATACAACCAATAAACCATTACTGGTAAAAGAAATAGTTTAGACAAAAACAACGAAAATGTTCTTAAGTTACTTTTGAGCATCACCATGTCATGTGCATCATGTCACTAAATTATATTTATCAAGGAAGTTCCATGAACCTTTACACTAATTTCATGAAGTACATTATATTGAATTCGTTGAGGAACCTGTACCACTAGTTGCCAATATTAAAGCACAGGACATTGTCTTTAAAAATGATGATAATAATAATTAATTTGGTGCATACATGTTTCTTGTGATAATTGTATATGTTCCTATTAGAAATACTTTGCATATTCACATAATGGTTGTACATGTAATTGCTTCGAACAATATATATGGATCTCCATCTACTTGTCATATGTAGTTACTAAAATGGTAGTTTGTACACGTTTTACTTTGAATGTTAAATTAATTAGTCCAAGTAAATGAACATATTATCCATGCATGAGCCTATCGGTTCATTTATACTTGGTACTCTAACTTAGGAGTTATAGTTAAATAAATAGTATTCATGCATCTCATGCCCTGAGTATAGGTTGTCCAGCATATGCGCACATATAATTCCGACTTAAGTAATTAATTTCCGCATGCCTTCTTAAATGTAGAAAGTAAACTTTTTAACACATAAGAATGTCTCCCTAGGCACTAGGTGCATATAGCCTCTTTTTATATTCAAACCATCCTAGGATTAATTGCTATGTAAATCTAGTTTACTTACTCATGTTTCTTTGAAACAACCCCATGCTCCTTAGTACTCAATATAGATTTTTCATAATAGATATGCACGCAATCACCAGTAATAAAATATACATGTAGCATCATTTTCACCATTGGAATTCATAGTAAATAGAGGTTTATACATAATGTCATACTTTACTTTCTTTCGGGAAAACACTATAGGATAAATACTTTGTCTAGGTGAATATGGTCCTTATAAGATCAAGAGCATATCTTAAAACAAGTGATCATCGTAGAGTAAATCCCAATAGGTTCCCTCCGTACTCATAGAGCTCAAATAATATTTCCAGGATGAACCATATCATGTTCCGCTAATCTACATTTCAGTAAATAACGTATACTTGGTTAAATCCCAAACTTAATGAGAAAGATGAGTAAGCGCTTATAAACCTCACTTCACTTTCAGAATAATTGTCCAAGACACTGTTATGCAATAAGAGAAAGCAACCAGTGTTTAATGATGAAACTAACTTCCTCTCCCTTTGAAAAGAATGCTTTAAGTGAAATTCGATAAAGCTATAACCTCAACCTCAGACCACACCCTTTATTGTTAACGAAGTTCAGTTTTATTTTAGTCACGACGAATGTTGCCTTGTTGTTAGCTAAATCAAACAGGTCATAATTCACTCTTTTTTTATGCATTCTAAATTTGCATCGCATCACTTTATATTGTCATTTAGGATGCGAAGGTGGAACCGAAGAGATGGGAATCATCGCCGTGGAGAACTTGGTGCTGCTACTAACATGTTGGAATGTGCTAACTTTGCTCAAACCCAAGGCAAGCCCCGGTGCACTCCCATATTTACAAAGTTTTATACTTTCTCACATGTATTGCGAGTCGTGAAATGTGCATTACGTATAGGACTTGATTGAAAACCTAGTTGCATGTATCTCCAGATATTCCTATGGGTTTGGTTAATTTAAGTTCTACCACTCGTTAGTTTGCTATGCTTAATAAAGTAGTGTCGTCGATAGAATATCGAGTGGTATGGAGACCGCTCGGTAATTTGGGGTCGGATTTACTTTCTGTTCTCACCTGATGATGGTAATGAATTTGAGACCGAACGGGGAAGTTCATGTGTAGGTTGAGGTGACAAGGCTCGCCTTGTTCGCCATAGCCCCGTTTGTGTCGGTTGAGGACCGTTCGTTGTGGCCCCGCTGAGCAAGTTTGAACAGTACCGGATGCATGCTAGGAGAATGGGAACTAGTAAACTTAGTAGCTTGATGCTATATTGTTGGACGTGAACCCACCTCTCTTTTGGTGATGAAGATGGTATGGTGGAATTTGGGACAGTGTTTGAAGGGAGGGTGCCCGGGCGAACCACGGTTAGACCCGGCGTGGCTATCGCGTGGGGAGACGTGTACTCGGGAGAGGTGTTAAGCGGCTCGACTTTATGGTATCTTGTAAAAGGTTGCCGTGCGTGGCTCTTTCGAGTAGCGTACGTCGTGTATCCGGGTTTCGCCTGCAGGTGTAAATCGATTCGAATCGCCGTCCCTCGCGGTTATTGAGTACCACTTGTTCACTGCGTCACCTCGTAGTAAGAAGTGAAACATGATGATTATACTTGCTGATTGGTTACTTCAATAAATTGTATTGCAACCATGTATTGCTTAGTGTAGGTTGCTAATATTTATGTTTATGCAAGAACCCTTTTAATTTGGCTAAAATTTGAAAGAAGGACCAACTTTTAGTGTTACTTTTATGCAAATATTCCTATACCTTTGGTCAGCCCCCTGCATGTTAGGAGTCGGTCTTAGAAGACCATTTTGACGGGTAAGTCTTGCTGAGTATTAGTTGCTCAGGGTTTGTTGTTTAAATCTTTTTGCAGGAATGTTTTGGCTCAAGAGAATGAGGCACATCTACGGGCTAAATGTGCTTCATTATAGGATTAATGACGTCGTGTTGTATATCGCTTCCGCTACGCTTTTCAAACTCTTTTATGTAATCAAATTCAACCCAAAGTTGTAATAATTAAGATTTCACTTGCACTCTATTTTATTTATGCTTATGTGTGTGTACTTTTGGACTCTTGCGTCGTCAAGTGTCACCCGATTAAGATCCTGGTTAGCAAACCCCTCATTAATTTGAGGTGGGGTGCTACAGATTCGACGAGTGAGAAAGAACTCGGGGGATTATCCTGGTTCGGGCTATCGAAGCCCTACGTCCAGCAGTTGGTTCGGTTTGTATTGCTCGTAGTAGGGGTTACAAGCTAAACGAGAGAGGGAAGGCTCCCAAGTCTCTGAGTGTCGTGTGTCTCGTTCTTGCGCGCGTTGCAAGGCCGAGGCGAACGTGTGTGAAGTGAGAAAGTGAGAATGCGGTCCCCCAGCCGCGAATCAAGCTTTCCCTTTTATATGTCAAAGGAAAGTCGACTGTCCAAGGATGGAGGAAAGAAGAAAAAGAAAAGAAAGAGAAAAGGAAGGCTTGGGCTTCACGTTCTAGTGGGGGGCCTCTCTTGGCGTAGACTGGCGACTCGTTGTAGATAGGCGGCACGGACTGCGACGGTTTCTCCCTCCTCGACGGCTTCTTTCGTGGGTGATGATGGCGGCCGCTGCTCCGTCGCGCCGGGGATGTCCGCGCCCTGTGTGCGTACTGTTGGTCTTGTAGCGATGCGGCTTCGTACTGTTACCGCATGACGAAGGTCTTGACCGCTGTCAAATGTCCCTGTGGGACGTGCGAGGCGGCGGCATGCCTGTCCCCGGTACGGGAAAGCGTCCACTTGTGCCCATAATTAATGTGTTTTACCTGCCGCGTCGTGACTCGCGTCGCCCGACCCTTTTTCCTCCGCGGTGGTCGGCCGAAGCAGAGTTCCGTTTTGACTCTTCGGGGTCGGGAGCCGGGGGTCGGACGAGACGGAGTTTTCTCCCGACCCCTAGAGGGTCGGGACATAGGTTGAGGGGGTGGAAGCCTGCTCGCTTGCTGGGCCCTTCTGTCGGTAGGCCGGGACGCAGCCCCTTACGGTCGTGGGGTTTATTTGGCCCCCGCTTCCGGGTTCGCGCGCTCCTTTCAGCCTTGATTCGTGCCGAGGGCCCCTCCGCCGGTCCTTAGGTTTATTCACAATCGTCGTGGCTTAATGAGTTAGTCACGGGTACCTAGTTTTAGGTATCCGACAGCGTGCAACTACAGAGGTATTTTTTTTTTATTCTAAAAGTCAAGAGAGGCATGTTGTACTATAACTCTAGTAATGCTCCAAGTAGTCCACCCGGCTTGACATGGATTTTGCTATATTTGTCATGCATCGAGTAGCTCGCTAGGCTTTGGCTAGTGATTTGGAATGTAGGTATGCAAATGGGGATACAGGTAGGTTGTTATATGTCACTAGTTTAGTTCAATTGCTCGATTAGCTTAAGTAGGTGGATGTTTATTTGAGTGAGTTTTAAGTCAAAACCCACCGATGCTCATAAGGTGGTCACTGGGGCAGTGTTGTCAAAATAGAAGAACAGAGGGTCTCAGGCCTGAAAACCCGCCATTCTTTTCCTTTTTCCCTTGGCAGCCTGCGTTGTCTGGCGTGGTGTGGTGCCTGCCGAGCCCGGAAAAGGGGAGAAGGCAGCTACGCAAACGCAAGGCACCACGCGGCCCACCACCCCGTTCTTCACCGCAACCAAAGCAATTAAAAAGCTGCTGGAGAGGAGGAGGCGACGAGACGGTGGGGGGAAATCAGAAGCGATCAGAGGAGCTCGTTGAGAGCAAACAAGTTTCCCTTGCTTCTCTCCCACCCGAATCCCCCGCCGCCCGCGGAGATTCGGCGGCTCCGCCGATGGACCAGCTCGTCAATTTCATCATCCGCCCGCCCAGGTGAGCTCCTCCGCATCCGCCGTGGTCTGCGACGCGCCGCCGCTATTCGGGCGGTGTGGGTTTGGATCTGGGCCGCTCCGCGCCGGCTCGAGGGTTCACGGGTTGAGCGGGCAGGACCGTGCGGCGGCGTCACACTGGCCCTCTTACCGGTGTCGGCTCAGCCGGTTGGGGTTGTACGGCTCCGAGCATTCGGTTCGATTCGCCGGTGGTAGGCCGCGGGTTGTGCTCGCGGACGCGCAATTCTGGTGGATTCCTTGTTGGTTTTAGGATTAGGCATGGTAGCACGTGTGTGTACGACTTGCAATTGAGTTTGTTGGAGTGGCCGGGGCTTGTTGCCCGAGGTTCGTATCTCCCTGTGTGGCTTACTAAATTAGAGGGATTTGGCTTAAGAGTGTTTGGTGAGCTCAGAGGAGAAGAGGGTGCCATTTTCTTATGATTGAGCTGGTACGAATGCTGTTAATATCTGTTGAGAAACAAGAGGCATTGTCATTGCATTGCTTTCATCCTCGTTGAGCGTTTTTTTGAGGTTAAAATAAATATGCTTCCTTATTTTGCACCTTGTGTTTTCTGAGCTGTCAAAACTTACTGAGAGTTCGGTCCAGTTCATAAGATGCTCTTTTATCATGGAACTAGTATGTGTATGAGGCTGGCACACTTGCCAAGTATTACTGGATGCCACTTTACCACAAATGAGAAACTGATACAATCGTTTTTGCCACTTTACCACAAATGAGAAACTGATACTATCGTTTTTCCAACTATTCCATAGTTGGCAACCCTTCTTGAGTAACTTAATTCTTATTGGAGTCACTGACGTGCCTGCTGATCCATTGCATGACAGAGCGGACTACAGTCCAAACGATGATCTACTGGAGCAGGAGTTTATGCTTAAGGGGAGATGGTTTCAGAGGAAGGATTTGGAGGTAATATGCTTTTAACACTTTAATATGATGATAGGTGACTAACATCAACCTGCAAACCTCAAATTTTCTCTCTGTGCTATTAATTTTGTTTTGGTAAACACTCACACACACACACACACACATAAAATTTCAAATTCAAAAGACAAAGAGATCTGGCTATTTCGATGTTTTCTGCATGTGGATATAGTGAATAGAGATATTTAAGGTAATGATGCATCATCTTGCCATTATTTTGTGACTAAATATATGCTGTGTTTCTTTTTCAGGTCATAAATGGTCAGGGCAAGAAATTGCAGTGCAGCCACTACATGCCTGCTGTGATTCCCGAAGGGAAAAATCTTCCTTGTGTCATTTATTGTCATGGAAACAGGTTAGACATCACATATGCATGTGTAGTTGAACCTATTATATTATTCCTTAATCAAGTCTGGTTTCCATTTCTGGCAGAATGCATTACCACCTTTGCGTGAATTTGTTTATGATATTTTATTATGTTGCATTAACTGATATCATATTGTTTATTTTTCAGTGGATGCAGAGCTGATGCTAGTGAAGCCGCTATTATTCTGCTACCATCAAACATTACAGTCTTTACACTGGACTTTTCAGGATCTGGCCTCTCTGAAGGACAGCACGTCACCTTAGGCTGGAATGAAGTGAGTTCTTGTGCTTATAGAAGATAACAGAGTTAGAACTTTTTTTTCTTTCTAAAAGTTGAGTTTGCTTGCATAGTTTTTGCATTCAACATTAGCATAATGCGACAGTTTGAGAAATTTATTTCATGGTTTCACTCAGAAGTAAATCATTTAGAAAATAAACTATAACTGTTGAATAACGGTTATTGTTGTCTTGTTATGTAATTCTTTGAGTAGAATAGAAGACTAATCAAAATAGAGCATTTTTAACATGTAATTATTCCTTTTTTGACTAATATTATCTGATTGTCTCTAATTGGAACATCCCTCGTTTCCTTTGTTCTCACTCTTCTTTTCTGAATCAACTTATCTAGTTACTATTTATATTCATGAGTAAGTTGCGCCGCAGGCCCCTGAAATCCGCACATTTTTCTCACGTCATAACTACACCCCTGAACTGGCACTCTGCTTTCATGGCCCCTTGCGAACCTAGATTTCAAAGAAAAATGGGGATGGTTGTCTTAACTATGCCCCTGAACTTGTATTTACTTCCTTTCCTGTGTTCTTGCAATTTTTTTGTTGCACCTGGCACATCCAATTTGCACTGTTGTCTCACCTAACCCCTTTAACTCGCTTTAGTTCTGTGGATAGGTGAAACAATCACTCAAGCTGAGGGATTGAGGAAGTAAACACATAGTTTAGTGGCGTAGGTGAGACAATAATGCAAGTGCAAGGGGTCAAGAAAGTAAATTGAAAGCTTGTGGGTGTAGATCTTGGTGTAGATAAGACAAGCATACAAGTTCAGGGCCAGTGATACACTGTTCTCTATAGTCATCAAGGAAGTTAAATTAGTTTTTTTTTTTTTTTTTTTGCGAATGGGAAGTTAAATTAGTTTGTTGCTAGACGAGCACCTTTCTGATGAATATGTTTGTTTTACAGAAAGAAGATCTGAAAGCTGTTGTTAATTATTTGCGGGAAGATGGGCATGTATCTTGCATTGGTTTGTGGGGTCGCTCAATGGGTGCTGTCACAAGGTAGGTTCTTTATGTTGAAATGAATCTGTTCATGAATGGGTAGATGACACAGCACAATTGGTACATTTGCGGTTTAGTCATGTGGAAATACAGGGAATCAGTCGTGTAAAAATGCCACATTATTGTTTAAAGAAAAAATATCAACAGGGATTCCTTACTGTTGCTTCCATGTCCCTCTTTTCCCTGTGTCTGTGCATGCACTAGCCCTAGCCATACATCATTATTTTCTCTAATTTTAGCTATATTCACCCTCTTAGTCATGTTCTTATTTCAGTCTGATGTACGGAGCAGAGGATCCATCAATTGCTGGAATGGTTCTTGATAGTCCATTCTCTAACCTGGTTGACTTGATGATGGAGCTGGTAGATACGTATAAATACCCACTGCCAAAATTCACGGTAAGCATTATTTGATGATAGGGAGCTGCCACTGGTTTTAAATATGTCAATGATGTTGTTAGCCCAAGCATTTGTGGTCGCTTGTTTGTGCTTTTGCATAAGCGCTATCAGTACCGACTTCTTGCATAAACACTTCTCTGGATGAGCATTTGAGAATGAATAATTGAACCTCCTTTCTATTGGGGCATGCATGAGCTGTTCAACTCAGACTCCCCTTTTATCATCTAGTTTTAGTTAATAGGGACTTAATACTGTCCCCTCCTGTCCTCACTCCAAGTTCATAGTTTGCGACACCGGTTTTGGTTAATAGAATTGTAAATCAATCTGTCTTGACCATTATCTTCATTTTCCTCTCTATACATATGCATGTTTATTTGTGCCTGACTTATGAACACTTCTGTACCTCCATAAAGTAGGTTCTATCTTATTTGTTTTGGCGTTTTTGTTTTTTTTTTCATAGGTCAAATTTGCAATACAGCATATGCGAAAGATCGTCAAGAAAAAGGCCAATTTTGACATTATGGATCTTGATACTATCCAGGTTCGAACTATCTTCATAAGAAGTTATATACCTGTATTAAATGATGAGATTGTTTTGAGTGGTGGGCAAAGTTTGGACTATTGACATTTTTTTATTTAAAATATTTAAGGTCGTTCTTGTCACTTTAGCTTTTCCTATACGGTTATCATAAGCTGCTTTTAACCTTTTCATTTCGGTCACTATGTTGCACTTTTTTTTTCTTGTTCATTGTTTGAAGTTGCTATACTTGAGTTCTACCGTTTGTTGGATATTTTCTCTGTAGCAAATAATGTTAGTTGCTATGTGTTGCAAGGAGATTTGTCAAGCCAGTTTTCAGTTGTTCTGTGACTGCTAGGTTTGCATCATATGCATGCAGAGTTCTACCTTCTCTCAAATTTCCCCTCACCCTCATCTCTTAGAGTCTATTAGTAAACAATACTAAATACTGTAAGAAACTGGGGACTATGCAGTTCATTTTGCAGAAAATAAATGCCTGTTCCTTTTGCTGACTGCCAGCTCTGCTGGGATAAGCAGATTTGAATCAAGACACTATTTGAGCACTTACCTATTTTATGGTACACTAATCTGTATTAACTAAAATGTAACCTTGCAGGTAGCACAACGATGTTTTGTTCCTGCTTTGTTTGGACATGGTACTGAGGATGATTTTATACTTCCCCATCATTCAGACAAAATCTGTGAATCATATGCTGTAAGTTTCCATCTTTCCCTTGTCTGTGGAGCACAAATGGCTTCTGCCAGTCAAATTTGACATATGGTTGCTCAACATGTACCTGCAGGGTGACAAAAATATCATAAAATTTGACGGGGACCACAATTCACCACGCCCTCAATTCTATTTTGACTCCATCACAATATTTTTCCATAACGTGCTTAACCCTCCTGATGTCCCTGAGGATCATTATTTCCTGACCCCACATGGCAGTCTTGGCCAGGTATTACAGCATACTATCTCTTAACAGTTAATTATTATTTTAGTTTTACTTACCTTGGTTCTGCTCATAGGGTCATTGGGATACAGATCATGACATAGAATATAGGTTTTCTCAGTCACCTGCAGGTATGATTTACATCAAATGTGGGCTTCATTTAAAATTTAGTGACACAATCATATCAAGAACTTATGCGATCTTTTTCTTGAACAGCCCCTGCTACTTCCACAGAAGATGCCATTGCACAGTTGCGTTCTAGAAGGCTCATGAGCAGAATGGAGGTAGGTGTTTTAATTGGCTGACACTGCTTTCTCAAACGAGTAAGAAATTTGAAATCCAACATTATAAACTAATTTACTGCTACCGTTTTCAAATTCTTTGACCAAATGTGTGTAGCTTGTCAATCACATATTGGAAAATCTTAAACAATAGCCTCTTAATATATCTCAGTTATAGATAACAGGGTTTTGTGGAGGCAATGGCTTGGAGCTAAGTGCCTAAGAGGGCAATTTTGGGAGACTAAGCTTTGGGGATTGCAAAGCGCGAAAATTGTGAACATAGATTTTTTTTTTCAAAAGTGTTCAGCATTCGCAAATGTATTTACTCAATGTTTGTCCTTGCAATGTTATATCTTTTATAGGGCACCAAATATTATCTGAGTTCTTATAATTGTTTTGCAGGTCCCATCAGCTGCTGCCACAGAAGATACGGCTGAAAGAACTGAGGTATTTCGGGATGCTACCCTTTTTTTAAAAAAAAAAACTTTGTAGGACTGATTTTCTTCTTTTGTAACATAGAAGTAGTAACATACCTTATCTTCTCTTACCTAACTGTGATTTCTTCTGGCAGTTTTGAAAGCATACCACTCAGCATCCCTACTGACTCTCAGCTTGAAATTTAGATATATAGAACGTTAAATTGTCATCCTAAACTCAAATAACTGACATACTAGCTCTGACTAGAGATATCTAATATAGGTCATATCTTGACTTGAAAGCTCAAATTATCTTTTTGTTGTTTGGGATGGCCAAGAGGCATTCTAGTTGGTAAATTTTTGTAGCAAAAGTGGTGTAGTTCCGTATCAAATACTCCCTTTATTCATAATTTTAAGATGCTATGATAAATTAAACTAATCAACCTGTCTAAACATCACATAAATGAGAACGGAGGGAGTACAAGTTATGCGTTCCATTTGTTGATTATGACATACTTTGGAGCTTGGGATGACTAAGAGAAGAGGTTGACAACCTGGCAATAGGACATTATAAGTTATGTTTTGCATTTGTTGATTTGACCATCCATTTGAGCCATTTCATTTGACTTTATGAAATGTACTAGTATATCATATAAGGGGTATTTTGGATTGTTGGTGCACTACCATAATATAGAGCTGATTTGATTTAGAATTTCGATATTGGAATACCATGTGCGTCAGGTTCAAGTATATTTGCATATTAGCACTTAGCAATGCTCTATGAAATATTGATATTGCAACTGGACTACTGTTGCAATCCATGTACTGTCATTATTACAACTGTAACTAATGATAACTTTTATACTACAATTACATGTTGCCAGAATTCATAAATCAATTCCATAAAGCCATAGCTTGCAGCTCGCCAGAGAAAAATGTGAAATGTGTCACTCAGTTTCTTATGCAAATGTGCAAAACATTAAATACACTGCTTTGGATTTTGTATTTTTACTAATCAATTTCAGTAGTCCATCAATCAATCTTCATGTATTAAATGTATTTTTAGCTAGCTTACTGAGGACTACACCCATTGACCATTACAACTCAAATCTTATCTGGTTGCTGTTTTAACAGGGAATGGATAGTGACGTTGGTCCCTCATCAAGTGTGTCCAGTGCAACTCCTCCCAATGGCCGCAATGGAAGGCTGCTCACTCCAACCTCTGAGGATGGCGAGTATGTGGAGTATTCGTTTGATAGCTTGTCAGATATGCCTTACACCGTGGAAGATGAAGATAGAGTAAGTTCCTTCAGCATTCCATAATCTTGACTATGTTGCATTTAGTGTCTTAGAACCTTTATATAATTCAACAGAGTTAAAAAAAATTGTAAGGATCTGGAGCTGGGTGCCTGGTCCCTGGGTCACAAGGTTAGAGTTAAGGTTCCCATGATGTGGAAGATGCTCTGTTTTCCTAAACAGAATTAAACGCGGTTTAAATGGCATCTAAACTAGACGGGCTCACTCTTCTATGCCTAAACGCCTGCTAAACGCTAAACTATGGTCGACCGACTGTCTAACGTTTACAGTCTATGTTTTTACTGGGAAGATGTTGACAGATTTAGACTTCGGACCTGATTAGTATTGATTTCTTGAATGTGTCAAGATTAATTTTAATGTGGCAAAAAGAAGATACGAAACTACACCGACTTGGTAATATAAGTTATTATCATTGATTGAGAATTCCGAGTTGAAATGGGGATCATAACACCATAAGCTCTACTGAGCTATTTGACATGTGGTGAGTGTAGTTGGTTGTGCTTTTTCTGAGGTGCCATTCGCCGTGCCTCATGCATGTCATTATGCTAATCAATGGCAAGTACAAGGATGAATTCTATGTTATTTTTTTTCGAGTAGAATGCTAGGTTATGTTGAATGTGCTGCTGTATTTTATGCACACTTACCAGAAATATTGTTCTGCTGTGCTGAAATGCAGATGCTGATGCAAGCAATTCTTGAATCGCTAAAGGACTTAGAGCAGTCAAATACAAAAGACGTGCAATCAGCTGCATCTGATGCTGCATCCAAAGAAAATGTCGCAAAAGATTGCAACGGTGTAAATGACGTAACATTGGAGCCAGATGCATCCTCCATGTCGGCACGCGCTACTGATGCTCCTGACAAGCATACAACAGTCTCCAATGGTGAAGTAAAAGCAACTGAGGTGCAAAGTGAAGATAGTCGAGCTGTAAACGGTGCTGCTCCTCCTGTCAACACTTCAGAGCCCCAGGCGTCAACACAGATCACCAGCGTAAAACCTGCCCCGGTTGAATCGCAGAAACCAACTCAGAATGTCAATGGAGATGATGGCACAAGAGCAACTCTGGTAGTTCAGAAGAGCCGGACTGGTGGCCTGATAGATGGTTTGACACAAAAATGGGGTTCCTTCTTCAAGAACAATGACTGAGGCACGCGAAACACACGATAACTTATTGACAATACATCTTCTTGTATATGTTAATAGTCATAGAGTTGCTCGCCTTTGGCTCCTGTCCAGCTTGATTGGTTTTACTTGTAAATTGAAAAGGAAACTCTGTACAAGCAGTTTATTGATGGTTTTGTATATATAGAACTAGGAATTGTAGAAGTCTAATTGATTGATTGTGTATCATGTCTCATGACTACTTTGCTTCTGATGAATTGGCAAGCCCTTATTCTTGCTAATATGATGTGATGTAATTATAAACCTGCCTTTTTTTTGCAGTTATTTTAGTGATTTTTTAAATTTGCTCTCTAATAAAGATGAGCGCTTTGCAATAGCCGGTGATTCTGTCATGTTAATTTTTCGTATAAATTTTTGAGAAATGACAATTTTCTAAAACTCTTTCCGGAGGCACTTGTACTGGAGCTCAATGGCGGATGGCGACAGCATGTTGCCATTAATTTATGCGTGTCTTGAGTGTGCCGATGTGGAGGCGCACGCCATGCGTCTGTCTCGCCCCTCGCGCGGGACAACGGTGCCGGAGGACCTGCGCAGTGCGCCTTCTCGGTGATGGGACAGCTCGAGGAAAGAGATGGATGATCCGTTAGCGAGAGGAGAAAAGCAATGCTGGGGGGGCGTACTCTTTTTTTTTTTTTTTTTGTAATACTACTCGATACTGTAGGTCCATATGCTTTAGCTAATGCAGAGAAGGACAATCAATTCAGCGGATCCGGACCCCATTCCTACAGGCATTCGGGGAAGAGAATGAGATGGATCTGTCACCATTCCCGGCCTGGAGCCCTGGACCCCGTGGAGGCGTACGCAACGGAGCAGTCTGGTGTGCCCGAGTGCTTCCGCCTCTTCTCCGGACAAGCGGCGCACCGACGCTGATGCGTGGCGTCATCTTGCCGCAAGCCCCCGCGTTCGCATAACCAGGCTCCTTGTTTTCACGTGCGTGACGGCCGGCGCGGAACGCAGCGGCAGTGTGGCACCAGCAACATTTTCCTTTTTTCTGAGACCGGAGCAACAAATTTGTTAGGCTGGAGCCACACCCACACGCCCAAAATGACCAAACTGTGGTAGTACGTGCGCGTGCTGGGTTTTGACCGAACCGAATCCCAACGGACCAGATCTGGCAGTGGCACGGAGACGGAGCGGCCGGTCCACGCCCACCGGCGGGGCGGGGCGCGGCGGCCTAGTTGAATCGCACCCGTCCATCGCCACCCGCGCATAAAACCCCGGCCCCTCCTCGCCCTCACCGCCGACGAGGAGACCGCGAGCCCTTCCCCTCTCCGTCCCCATTGCTCTCTATTCAGTGTCAGTAGGGATCGCCGCCGATCAGCGATACAGCGCCGCCGGCCAGGTTACCGGGCCGCCGCCGCCGCCGCCGTCTTGTGACGAGTATTGAGGACTAGCGGGAGGGAGGCCGCCGCCGCAACGATGACCGCCTCCGCCGCCTCCATCCCGGTCCCTGCAGCGGTACGGCTCCACTGCCACCACACTCCCTTTCTCTCCCCTCCTCTCGCCGTGTGCGCGTCCGCCCCCGCGACGGCCCCTCCGGTGATCTGCGCGCCTGCTTCTGCCACCTTCCTACCGAATCCACCGCGCCAAGGTTCGAGTCGCGAGCTCGCCTCTCGTGCACCATTTTTTTCCGGCGACGTGCTATAGGCCTCGTTCTCTGTTCTGCGGGCCACTTCTGGCAGGGGAGGAGGAGGCCAACAGATTGTTGGCTGTTTTCCAGATTACTTACCGAGCAACAGGATGATATTTAGTCGTACAAGCACCGTTTCCATTGCTTAACTGGCTGCTGCATTTATGCATAGTGCCTGATTGGTTTCGCCGATGCAGGGAGGGAGGTTCTTCACCGAGTTCACCAAGCTCTGCAAGGGCCTCGCGGTCATCCTGTTCCTCGGCCACATTTTGGTCCAGGTGTTCCCTTCAGCCGCCGAGTATCTCGCGCTGATACCAGCCAGGTGCGAACTGCAATCCTGATTCTACTAGAATAACTGACTGACTGCTATTCCCTAAATAGCGAGCTAGAATTAAAATTCTGCACTCCCATTCATCAGAGTAAACATGTCAACGCAGCAGTAGTTTAGCTTAGTTGTTTAACTGAGGAACGTTTTGCTTAGTTATGGTTAACTGGAATCTTCATGTAAATTCAAACATCCATATACACGCATTCTGTTCACTTGTTCAGCTGAGATGACCGTATGCTCCTACAGATGAGTGCTGTCAGCTTGCTAAGATCTTTCTGCTTCAATTTCTTCATGGTAAATTACTGCTCAACTGTTTTCCATGTGATTTACTAAATGGAGGCGTTTTCTGTACAGGACAATCCCATTTGCTTGGAACCTGGTAACTGCTGGTTATATAGAGCAAACAATTCCAGGGGTAGGTTTTCCTTGACTCGACTCAAATACGACAATGAAGCATTCTGTTTGCTTCTATTTTCTCTCCAGCTGACCAGCATCTGAACAAAATAAAAACTCTTAGCATGTTAGAAAATGATAAAGGGTGCTATTACGTTGTCATGTTTTCTATTTTGTTGTCACCTCTATGTCTGTGAACTTTCTGAAGATGATGCCCATAATTTACCTGAGTACTTTAATTTGAAACCATTTTAAAGGTATTCTATTCTTTAGGAAAGACTGATCGTCCTAGGCAATCCTTGTCTGACAAGGCTTATGTTTTTACAGGTGATTGTCAGCATAGCTGGTCTTCTTCTGTTTGGGAAGGTGTTGGAACCTTTATGGGGCGCTAAGGAGCTGCTGAAGTTCATTTTTATTGTCAACCTCTCAACTTCGGCGTGTGTCTTCATAACAGCTATTGTTTTGTATTACATAACACAGGAGGAGAGCTACCTGTAAGTGTCACATTTCTGTAATAGCTTACTAGTCAAATACTTCTCTTCATATGATATCCATAGATTTTATGGTGTATTTGTCAGTATAATCATGAAAGTATTGCTGTACAAGCAACCTGCAGATTTAGCTGATAACGTAACACGCTAGTCCTATTTGCTTCCTCATTGATGCTTCTAGTCTTTGAAATTGGTTGCCTTGCTCGCTCATTTCAAAAGTCAATTGATGGTTCTATGTCATCTTTTTCCTCAGCATCTGTAACTGATAAGAAAGAACTAGGCTTGGATGGTTGTTTGGAAATGCAGAACAGACTTTTCTGAATCGATTTTCATGCCATTTAAAAGTGATTTCCTTTTCCAACTTACATATACTTCACCCATGAATCTTGACATTTGTATCTTGTTTCCGCAGTTACACGCCTCTGTCTGGGTTTTATGGAATTCTTTCAGGACTCCTAGTTGGCATCAAGCAAATTTTACCTGATCAGGAACTTAATCTTTTTGTGCTGAAGATTAAGGCGAAGGTGTGTGTTCATTTCTTTTTCTGAAATTAATCCTTTTTTGTATTCAGTTTTCCTGCTCCTCATTCGTATCCTTACACCTCAGTCTTGCTTTCTCAGTGGATGCCGTCAATTGTTGCATTTATCTCGGTTGCTGTTAGCTTCTTCCTGAATGGATCAGTGTCCTACCTTCCAATCATACTGTTTGGCATCTATATGAGTTGGATTTACCTGCGTTACTTCCAAAAGAGATTAGAAGCAGGCTTGAAAGGCGACCCAAGTGATGAATTTTCATTCTCAAGCTTCTTCCCTGGAATTTTTAGGTACTGATTTATCTCAAGTGACTTAAGAATTGTTCGTTTAGCTACCTAATAATATTTCTGCAAAGTAGCAATCATTTGAAATATATATTTTAGTGCCCCTAACAATTACCTTGTTGTTCTAATTTTAGATCCCTTGTTCATGAGTTTAAAACAACTTGAGGATCCTTCATGTACCTTTTTTAACCATCGTTTCAAAATACTGAAAGTAAGGAAATTAAAAGAAAACTATTATACAAAAACAGGTTGATATCGAACTTGCTACCTGCAAACTAGGGGTGACTTGGCTTCCAATAATCAAACCGCTATCTAGCAGAACACCCTCCACTGGCTCTAGAGTTCTGCAAAGTATTTTTACTGTTTATGAAAGTTTTTATTTCGGAAGTTTGTCTGATGGATGTGGCCACTGGTATCTTCTCATTTTTAGATGCTGTGGCCATTCTTTGGACATAAAAAATTATTTGTATTATCAAATGTGCAGGCCAATTTTGGATCCGATAGCTTCTATATTCGATAAACTTCTTTGTGGGCGAACTCAGAAGCCTGAAGCTACAGGCAAAATATTGGATGGCTCACAGTTCCCTGGTTCAGGCTCAATTGAGGCAAACAGGAGGAGGTATGAATGTCCTTTGACCTCGTCATTCGATGGTATCTAGTCAAAATCCAATGCAGGTTTTATGCTTCTGGTGCTTTTGTACATAAAAAAGAAACGCCACAGACATAATTGATTCACTTTTCCAGCCATGCGTATTTCACTCGTTTTCCTGCATGGCTCTAGAAACGCTGTGCTCCCGCATCAACTAAGAAAATATTATATTGCTATGTTCTTACTGTGGAGCTTGGGCCTGCTTGACAATTGCCAATACCGGTTTCATTTGGCATCTCATTTGACGGGCTGAACAATTGCTGTTCACTCGCTGCAGGGAAAGAGGTCAAAGGGCGCTTGAGCAGAGATTGGCAGAAAAGCTGGCCGCGGTCAAGAGCTCAGAGGGCTCGCCGCAGCCGCTGCAGCAGCAGCAACCGCCGCTGGAGGACGATGATGCTTCTGATAAAGTGTGAGCCGTACATTCACTCTTTCCAGTGAAGTTGTGCTGGAATTTGCAGCCTGCATTGTGCTGTACTGCTCTCAGGAGATTCTTCTGTGAATTGGGATATCGCATCACATGTTACTTTCTTTCCTTTCAAGCAGCCTAGCTGCAACCTGTAGCCAGCCATGTTCCTAGGTCCTTTTGTTTCCTTTTTGGTGCGTGTCGTCGTGTGAATGGAACCCTGAATGTTGGAGTAGTTTGCAGGCATGACTCATGAGCTGTGTAGCAGATAGAGAAAATGCATAGTTTGCAGGCATGACTCATGAGCTGTGTAGCAGATAGAGAAATGTAACGCGCATGCGTGAACCAATTGTTGTAAGACAGGGAACAGTTTTTGCGCGGGTGTTTCCCAGCCAGCTGTCAACCCTTGCCAAACGCACTTTGATTCATGTGCGATCTGACCTGAATGTGTACCTGTCAAACGTCTCCGTGTCTTGTGCTGCCTTGCCTAAACTTCTGTTTTCAAAGTTTATGCGGCTTAGTTATGCCTTACAAGAATTTTTAGGATTTTCATCGTGATTTACGAGTTAGAAACTAACCATAAGCAAATCAGGATAAACCAAGAACCGAACGTGGAATGGAACAAAGATAAACACAAACTATAATATGCCCCCAATGTTACATAGTCTGCAGCAACGTTTATAATGTTTCTCAACAAAATGAAAATGCAAACCATAGGAGTCAACTATAGTATAAATACTATGGTGTCTAGTCAAACCCTACTTAAACAAATGGAAACGAAAGCGCAAGCACGAAGGTGTAATAATACACAAATTTACTACAAATAATCATGGACGTCTAAATGTTTGTACAGCGGAATACTTTTGCAAGCGCCTACTTCTGCAGGTGGGGAACGGATGGGGAGTGCATGAGTTCTACTCCTCAAGGGCCTTCTGGATGTCCTTCTGTAAATTTGAAACCAAAGCATAAGACAATAGAGCACCTTCAAAAAAAAGTGCACAATGTTCGGTCCAGAGAGACAGACCTCAATTGACATTGGAGCAGTCGAAGTTGCATATCGCTCGATAACCTTTCCATTTTTATCGACAAGAAACTTGGTAAAATTCCATTTGATTCTAGATCCAAACAAACCAGGTTTGCTAGCCTTCAGAAACTTGTAAACTGGCGCAGCATCTGGGCCATTTACACGAACCTGCAAATCCAGATCCCACAAGAATGATCAGCTTTCTTTGTTTTTTAACATGTTCTAGTTTTCTTGGTTACATCAAATTTATAAATAAAAAATCACTTCAAAAGCACTTGATAACAGCTAATTTGTTGCCTGTGCAGATCAACTAAGTTGACAGATTATGTCAAGCCAAAAAAAAGAAAAAAAAAGAACACAAGACCTCTTTACATCCGACTCTGTTTTCAACACATGAACTCTGTTCCAAATTGAAGTATATTTTACCCATAATATATTCTTACTCTTTCAGTGTTGTAAACATCTAGAATTAGAGTGACAACTATATAGATATCGAACTAACTGCCAACAATAAGAGACTAAACTTTCACATTCCTTAATATTGGAAAATAAGAGTAAGAAGGTATCATAACTTCTCAATAAGCAAGTAGGTCTGATAAAAAGTGCTCACCTTCTGAAAAACTGGGTATTCAGCTTTAAATCTGGTACAAGCAAAGTCTTTAATCTGGTCAGCAGTTCCTGGCTCTTGTCTCAAGAACTGGTTGCAGGGAAATGCTAATATCTCAAAGTCTGGCAAATTTGTGGGCAGTCAGTTTCAGCTATATCTAGATAATAATGTTTTCCTAGACGGTAAACGGTAAACAGTCGGTCGACCATCGTTTAGCGTTTAAACCTGTTTAAACGGGATTAAACGGGCTAAACGACCGTTTAGGCATAAACGGTGGTCACCCGTTTAGCGTTTAGAAAACAAGGTGATAAGAACAACGCAGTATTCAAAAGGTCAATAGAACAGCACATGCCTAACTGAATCGAATTTTGTAAGATGGCAAAAGGCAATTGGCTTGGAAGCCATATACTGAACTCTCAGCAAAGTAAAATTTGAGGCAAGTGCGTGAGAGGGTTCAGTACTTAATTCATAAGTAACAACTCATATAAGCTTTGTCAATGTCATTTGGTATCCTCGCAATGTGCAACTCTGAAGAAAAAAGAAAGGTGGCCGTTGACCAGGAAAATATTAGGTGGCTGATACCTAACTGACATGCTTTCATCAAACTTTAGCAGTTGTTAAGATTTGTGGGAAATAATCGTAATGGAAGCGAATATGTCTACTGGGAATCAGGCTTTCAGCTCCCTTATTTTAAAGGCCTTCAAAAGATATGAACCACCGTCCAAATGGTACCTATTGCCTTGACCAATCTATATTCTCAAATGAGTATGAGGACATATTGGTCCTTTGCTCCTAAAATATGCACCTCTAATAATCTCAAAATAGTTCTAAGAGAGAGGCTATAACAGTTGACAAAACCAATGACTCTTACGGGGTTATCAGCACTCAAGAAACCGAGACAAAAAAGTTACTTCACTGATCCTATTTGACAAGATAACATGTTGGGCCATGCAGTACCTATGTGTTCACTCACAAATGTAACTAAGATGCATAGAAGTCCACATGTCGAAGAATACATTATTTGCATGCAGCCACAGATAAGGCTACTTTTATTAAACAAAAAATTGGGCCTTTGCTCTATGAGTGATGCCTGCCAAACCAGGTCAATTTATCCTCGGGGCAGAGCCTAATTATACACTTTTTCCAGGTGAAAAATTAGGTGGTTGGCTGTTCATCACCGCACCTCAAATATAAATAAATAATGCCCTACTTCAATTCCAAGTAGATACCTTCTTCAGTCATTTGAACAGACTAAAATCCACAAATATTCATAATTTCAGAAACAAGCAAACAAAGCGCGGGCCAAGAACAGAAGCGAGACAATGACTGACCTTTGTCCCTGTACTTCTGATACAGCTCCGTCAGCTGCGTGTAATTGGTCTCCGTGAACCCGCTGAAAGGCATCAGGAACACCAACCATTTCAGCATCCAACAGGACAAGAGAGGACAAGAATCAAAATCCTACGAAATGCCCGAGGAAGAGTTGATACCATTTGGAGGCGACGTTAACAACAAGGAGGACCTTCCCCTTGTACGTCTCCAGGCTCACTTCCTTGCCGTTGCAATCCTGCTCCGGGGAAAAAAGAAGAAATTTTACCCAGGAAACGGGCAACCAAACAGGATAACGCAAACGAAAGGTTGATTCCCTCATGGGGGATCGCCAACGAACCTTGACCGTAAATTCGTGTATGGAGGTCTCCGGAACGGACTCCGCCGCCCCCATCTCGCCTCGCCTAGCCTCCTCCTGCCTGCGCTTCGCCTCCCTCTCTCTCTCTCTCTATCTCCCGGGCAGAACTCTCTCGAATCCTTTTTTATTGGTTTGATTTCTCTCGTGACCTTTTGTTTTCTCTCTCCAGGAGGAAGACGAATAAGAGGCCTGTGTTTATTTATAGCGTCGATCAGGTCATCAGGGGCGCCTGACGTGGGGCCCGCAGTGCAGTGGCACAGGCTGTCGGGCCGCCTACGTCGACGGGGCCGGGCGGCTCGGCTCTGGCAGGATAAATGTGAACTGACTTTTTCGGTGGCTCGGTCCGGGTCCGCAAGCAGGGCATTTAGTTGACGGCAATGGCATAGACCGTGTCCCTGTCGCTCGGTGTATCTGGGCAGTAATTTACCGGTCATTCCTGCATTCCGAAATGGGAACTGTAACGAAAAGGTGCAAATCACACGTGGGAGACATAATTTTTGTCACCAATTTGTACACTTATTATTACTCGGTTTCAATGTTAGGGAAATTATATCATTCAATAATGGGAAATTATAGCATTTAATGATAGTGGGAGTAAAAGGTCATTTTGCTCGGTTCTCTACTGAAAGAAAATCTGAGCAAGTGTGAGAGCCACAGCTCTGCAAGTCACGTGAGTGACAAAACATGACATCTTTATGTGTTGGTTTGAAGGAGAATATACATTATTTGTATTCTAAAAAAACACGACAAAACATGACTCTTTAAAGTTTTTATGTGCACCACATGCCAGTGTTTTTAAAAAAAGGACCTCCAGATGGTAGCATTATTGTCATTAATTTTCATTCGACAGGGTCCATATACTTTTTGTTTTTGGCATTATAGGCAAATGATATAATTTCTATGCATAATATTCCATGCTGTAATGTTGATTTATACACTCGTGGCTTTTGAATTAAAAAAAAATGTAATGACAATGGTGATCATTTCTTTCTGAATTTCAAAGTGGCTAGAAATTGCTTGACTCTGGTGCAATGTGATGGTGTGAAGAACACTTTCTTTACCAGTCGTGCTATAAATAAATGACGTTTGTAGTTTTAAATTTTTAAGTAAATTTGTACGAACCACTACACTAATGCAAGCATCATGCATGTGCACATCGATATACTAAATGTTAATTACACGATAAGTATGAGGTTATAAACTGATTGCCTTACCTTGCCATGTTGGACAGAGCACTTGTTTTCTTTGAGGATTTGAAAGTGAAAACAAGAAGAAGCACGAGCAGGTCCCTTCAAATTTACAACAACTAATACATGAATGCATGGATCTTTCTTCTTTATCAAGGCTCAATTCGCAACCATGTCTACCTCTTTCAAATTTTCATGCCCCTCTATTCCAAATTTCAAAACCAAATTCTACATAATTTGAGGACAATTATTAGGTTCCAAACAAGACCTTAAGAAGTATGCTTAAAGAAGGATCAAATTTAATCATTAGGGGCATCTTGGTTCGGTATATATGTGCAAAGAGCGTTGCATGTAAAAGAAGAAGCAAGTTTTCAAATCGTCCATTTTAAATATGATTCAAGCACAGCTAGAGTGATTGTTAAAATTGATAAAAACATATTGAATATATATCACATAGCCTTGATATTGTGTTGCAAGCTTCTTTGTCGATCTTGGGAGGCAAAAATTCCTTTTGCAACTAACTTAGGGCGTGTTTGGCGCTGCTTATGCGCGCGGCTTCTCCACCGGCTTATGCACTGTAGCAGTACTGTAGCTACAGTGCATAAGCCGGAAAAAGCACAAAAAATGCTGCTTATGCCGGCTTCTTCGTTTTCGCGAACAGTACTTTCACTGTTGCTACAGTGCTACAGTGCGAAACAGTGCATAAGCAGGTGAATAAGCTGGCCAAAAAGCCAACGCCAAACACGCCCTTAATAAAAAGAAATGCTGCTGTAATAAGTTTGTTTTAATGTTATTGCACTTTTTTTAAGAGTAAATATGGATGGTTCATATATTTGTGCCATCAAGGGTTTTAGACTCTAAAAATGTACATTTAGATCCCTAAACTCACTAAAGGGTCATCTACGTTGAAAATTTTGAAATACCTCTTTGTTGTTAATGTGGTACCTTTTTGGGCATGGGTTGTCATCTCTCCATATGTGCTCACACCATGAAGCAGTCAAACAGTGTTCTCTAGCAAGATAGTACTGATTTGATGAGACAATGAGTATAAAAATCAATCATGCTCAATCATCAATGCCTTCAGCATCCTAGAGGTATTTTTTAAAACTACAAATCCAGATGACACGTTTTAAGACGTTAACGGATCTAGATGACAAGTCGAAACATGCAAAACATAAAGATGTTTCGGTTGTGTTTTCATTTGCGAAATCAGAATGTCGCATGTGTTATCTAGATGCCACATGATTTGGTTCAGGATAATGTTTTATGAGGATTTAGGACGCGCTCTGTCGTACACTGACTGAGTTGTGTTTGGGCTTTTAGGCAAGCCAAGCGGTGAGATTGCATGACCAAGACAATAGACTGTCGAAATCGAACCATGATCTCGAAAACAAAGGCCAAACAATGTTGGACCGTGGACGCGTGTGCGCTACAGTTGAAGGAGGGCGGGGAATCAAACCGACATAGATTGGAATGTGAGATTGCAATGGACGGCAAGTTGGTAATACACGCGAGATGCAATTTTTTAGGAGCGGCGTAGCCTCACGTGGTAGAAACTTAGACTATTGCTATAGTAGCTAGTAATTTTACTGATTTACACCATGCTTTCTACAAATAGTACGACAATGTTTTGTCGCTCAAGCCAGACACTACAGACTAATAGAGCAGAGACACATCATCAAAAGTGAGGTCCAACCCATGACCTCTATGGTTCTAAGCGCCTGTGGTGCTGCCTTCGTGTTCATAACCCGTGGGTACGGAGTTGGGCGGAGATGTAGGGCGTGCTTGGTTTAGAGCCGTAACTCGCCACGCCGTATGTTTGGCGTCGCCGAACTTGCGGCGGCAAAAATCGGCGCCACGGCTTTGGCGCTAAACGTTGAGCAAAACAGCAGCAAAATGTGTGGCGCGCCGATGTCTTCACGTGAACCAAGCAACAGCCTCCGTTGTGCGCCGCCGCCGAAGCTTAGGCATGGCAAAGTACGGCCAGGAACCAAGCACACCCGTAAACAAGAGTAAGAAGCTACGCGTGGGGTCAATCGGTGATAAAAGAGTATGGAGAACTGATAGAATGACGTGTGGGACTATGTTGCGGGCAGAACACAAACGTCGTTTGTTTCGTTGTGGGAAGGACATAAACGTCTTTTTAAATGCAGTGCGAAACAAACAAAAAATTAGATTATTGACAATGAAAAAAGTTTGATTTCTTAGGGTGGCACATAAGGAAACAATATTACTCAACGGCACATCGGGAATTGCCTGAAAAAAAAAGAAAACGCTTATGTTTTGCCGCTTAGGCTAAGAGACACACGGGGGCTGACGAAGCAAGGCCGAATCAGAAGTGAGGTCCAGCCCATAACCTCAGGGGCCAAACCGCCTAAGCGGATATATGGGCATGCGCGGCAGCAAGGCACTCCGTCCACCACAGCCTCACGCGCTCACGCCCGCCTTCCTTCTCCACCGAACTACCAACCCACCCCCTCTGTCGCCGCTCACAAGCGCCGTCGCTCGCTTGCTCGCTCGACTAAAATACTTCTAAACGCGAGGAAATAAAACCGAGTCAGGCGACCGAAAAAAAAAAATCGCCAAGGCCACTCCTCCTCCGCCTTCCCCCTCCCATGCCTCCTCCCCTCGCCGCCGCCGTCGCCGAGGAGAGTAGTACCGTCGCAGGTCCCGGCGCCAGCCGTGGCCTCTCGCGGAGTCGCAGCCGCAGCCGCCGCAGCTCCCGCTCCACGGGCGCGGCCGGTAGCCGAAGCGGGGGCGACCTTTGAGCCCTGATCGGTGGTGCTGGTTGGCGGGGGGCGGCGGCTGGCGGGCCGGTGGGCGGGCGGCGGAGCGGTGAGGGCAGGCGATGGCGCCGGCGAAGAGGAAGCGCGCTGCAGCTGCGGCCGCGGCCGCGGCGGCAGCTGCGGCCAAGTGGAAGGTGGGCGACCTCGTGCTCGCCAAGATGAAGGGCTTCCCGGCGTGGCCGGCCGTGGTGAGTTCGTGCTCTTCTCGCTCCTTGCTCCGCTGTGCTCGATCTGTGGCCTTCTGGCGGCCGGGGCAGCCTCTGGGCTTTGGGGATTCTGGGTTGGGGGCGGGTAGACCGTGCTTAGGGTTCCCAAACCCTGGTAAGGGGGCTGCGCTGCCATCAGTTCGATTAAATCTTAATTATTCGGTGTTCTGCTACCTTGATTTAGTCATTTCAGCTGTTAATCTGCGCTAATTTTGGCGTTCTGGTGCGGCATAGCACTGGGATTTTGTGGAAGTAGGGTTTCGGACACCACGTACTCTAGAAAGATGATTTTTGACTAAAAAGAGGCCCTTCCTGTTACTTTCTGCCCAGCTTTTGGGGAGTAGAAGCGGTTTTCTAATGCAATTTGACCTAGTTTGCTTCGATTTATTGCGATTTGTTTGTTTAGCTACCGCTTATTAGTCGAGATTTGCTGTTGCTGGTGGTTTATAGCTTAAATGGCCCAGGTATTGGCTAGGATTTGGGTCAATAGTGGCTATCTTTTTTGTGTGATTAAGATTGTTTAGTTCTTAAGTTGCATACTGGATCTCATTCTCATCGATCTGCTCAGTTCTCTGTGATTATGGTACTGCTAATTCTTTGCTGTTGGGATGTGTCTATTTTCTTATAGCAAAGTTCATTGAATCTGCTAGCCCAACATCTTGATTCTAGCTTTTTTTTTTTTCGCGCTACTGTCTCTGTTCTTGGTAGCCTCCTCTTTCACTTTTTTCATTTTATCGTTAGTTGTGCAACTGCACATGTATTCTCTAATAATCAGCGATACGCTGAAGAGGGCGCCATACCAGTATCCAATACGGTGGGATATGATACGGCGACACTCCGATACTCTCTGTTTAGCACCACGTTGCTGTTTTGAAATCCGCATATCACTTATCTTCGTGTCGTATCGCCGTACCGGTGTCACCTATCATTGATTCTTATAGCGTATTCTAATCCTAAAAATCACAATACCACACTTGAGTACACAGATACTAATTCAATTTCACTGATCATTCTGTTGGATCTTGTGGATAGACTTGTTTTTGTAGCAAGTCTTGCCTATTATTTAAGTGCGTGAAAATCAAGGAATTAACTTAGTTTCAACAAAAGGATACAGCCAGCTATGTACATAAATGGGATAAGGGCAAACACATTATACTCCCAAGTGTAGCCACTCCAATCTTTAAAAGCCCACCTTGGTTGTGTACATACTCATTTAATTGTGAGATACTCCAATGCAAACCACATAAAAAAATTACGAAGCAAACTGTTAGCGACACATAAAATTGATTATGTCTACATACTCCATATATGCTCACCACCCTAGATGAACTAGGACGATCATATACTCCATGTACATACCCTCTGTTGAGTAAGATATCTCCTAGACTGGTTAAGTAGTAATGTGGGAGACTGGGACTAACTACATCGGGGAGTGGGAAAATGCTTCCAGATTGGTTTTCTTACATTAAAAGTTGCCGGTTTTAGTAATATGCCAGTGAAGTTCCTGGTTATCATTGCGTCACAAAGGGTGTCAATGTAGACAATTTCTTCCTCCTTCCTACCTTGTTCACTGCAGCCTGATGGCCGCCCAGTGGCGGAATGCCCCCCTCTGCTGCAGCTGCTCCCTGTTGGCAACTGCAGGGAGCTTCGGCAGCATGTGAAGCAGCTAGCTGATGAGCTCTTGCCACTGCTGTGCTGCCACCATGTGAGTTAGAGGAGATAAGCAAGTTGTGACTGCACAGCTATTTACGAGGCCTCGTTGCTCAGTGCCCGCGTGTTTCTGCGCCTCAGTTAGCCTCTGACAGGCCGCCACAACCCTTGCTTCAGCACATTCCGCCTCTTCTGGTTGGTGGTTGCCAATCAGCAGTGGGTTTCATGGGGGTTTCTTTGTGTGTTACTGACTTACCCGCGACCTGCCCCTCGCCTCATTTAGTGGTAACAGGGAGATGGCTAACTACGTCAGCACATATGTCCCAATTCAATTTCTCCGTAAGTTTATCTTTGGTTCTGATCTATTGGTGCAGTCAGAGCACTATAGTGTCTCTGGTGCTTCTGTTTCTATTCTTTATATTCCGTCTTTTTTCTGTACTACAAATCAGATGCTTGCTCTATGATTGGGCTTGTGGCTAGATTTGTTGGTGCGCGGAGTGGCTGTCATCTGGTGCCTGCTCGACTACCGCTGACTGCAGGTACCTATCCCCAGCAACTGGCCAACTGCCCATCACTTCTCTGGCGTCTCCTTTTTTACCATGGCTATCTATATTGATATCAAGCCACTGTGAGACGATTTGGTAGGTCATGTTCTCGCAGCTTTATAGCGACTGCCGGATGCCCATCTTCTCATTGTGGTGGACATTAGGGTAGCCGCAGTGTATAATTCATTTAGTTCGAGCTATCCATGACATGTCAGCTTGGCAAAAAATGCTCCAGCGTATAATCCTTCAGCACCATTTGCATGTGGGTCCTGTTTACAACTAAATTAACTTTTATCACCTTCCCTACCTGCTCTCCTGTATGAGCAACACATCAGACACTAATATTTTATTCAAGGCACCTGGTGCCTGAATTAGCTCCCGGTGCGGTGCTAGACTTTGCCATGCTCCGACGTATTGCACCTCTTCCATCCTTTCTTCTCCTCCCGGCACCTACTTGGAACAGACGTTGGAGCTGCCCTAAGGCTGCAAAGATGGCTCTCCTTTGCGTCAGCACATACTATGGCTCATTTTCGAAGGTTTTTGCAGTAGCAGCTGAGAGGGCCTGCTTGAGTTGGGATAGGAGACGTGCGTATCGATTATTACGTTATTGTTGGTAGGACTAAATATGATTAAATTATCGAAAAGGCTTACTAATGGAAAGGGAATGGTAGAATTTGAGATGGAGCAAACTTTGAGGGGTAAAAGACTTAACGAAATCCTTTTGTTAGGTTGTTCCCAATGGACTATTTCATTTTGTTGTTTCCTAGATGCCACATAAGCACCAAAATATGAAATAGTTCATTGAAATGGCTTCTACAATGCATCCTTTCATTTTTGTTGTTTCCAAGAGCTACATGCAGACATAAACATTTTGGAAACAGTGCATGAATGGTTTCATCTAGATGAAACACTGTTCATCTCTCTCTTAACTTCTTGCCACATCAGCAAAAATAGTGACATGGCACCCTTAGGCCTTAGTATGAATAGGACATTGGGAGTAGCCTTAGTATGCTACTAAATTGTGGATCCTCATGGCAGAGATCCAGTTATTCCAACTGTATAGTGGCCATCGCATAGGACATCAGTGAAAAAAAAATGTTCTGAAGTAGCTGCGCACCTGTCCTTTAAGATAAAATTTAGGGTTCGTATGTCTGGTGCATGAATGTACTGGTTTGATAAAGAATATGTGGGGAGAGATGGGAAGGACAGGGCCTGCGAGCGCACTGGTGATTCTGGGCCTCCATGCATGAAGCTCTTGGGCCATGCTTGACACTAGTCGATACATGAACATTTAGAGTAAATATATACCCCCTACTGACATGTGTATCCTGTGTTAGTTTGAGGAATGTAATATTATCGCCATTACCTGTTGGAATTAGCAGAAGACTGGAGAAGCTTGGTTGAACATCTGTAGTTAGTTTTGTCTTGGTCACCCTTATAATGAAGGCAATACTATGGGTGATTTTGGGTAACAGACAAATAAAATGTTTCTCATTAAGTAACAATTTGACTTTTGATTAATTCCTGGTTTCTGTTTCAACAATTTGTTATTTTCTGTTTTTTAGTTTTCACCCCCACCCCCTTTTATGTTTTTATTACCTCAGAGCCTGCTGTTAACAGTGTTAGTCTGCATCTGCTCTTTAGCTGTAGGCATTTTCTTAAAGCCCTTAGCTGCTGAAATTAGCTTTAGAGGTTTCAAGCGGGTCAGCTAATTATTAGCCAACCCTCCTACTAACAGTTATTCCGTTAGCTACCTCAACCTAGCTAAT
Source organism: Eragrostis curvula (assembly GCA_007726485.1). NCBI lineage: Eukaryota > Viridiplantae > Streptophyta > Magnoliopsida > Poales > Poaceae > Eragrostis > Eragrostis curvula. The sequence goes on from CM017443.1 coordinate 31,282,143, forward strand.
CATAACTAATAGAATAATAGATACTAGAGAGAAAATAAGCATACAACCATCCTATTAGTTAGCAAATAATTAGAGGTTTCGAACAACCCTTGCTAGCTAATAGTTATCCAGCTAATAATTAGTCATTAGCTATTAGCTAGGTAACTATTATCGCTAGAGGTTTCAAACACACCCTAAGAGCGATTAGGGTTTGATATAAATTCTTTGATCTCTAGGGTTTAACCTTTTGTTTTGTTTTTTTAAACATCTAACTCATGTAACTGCTGTAGCCTGTGTTCTTTTGAATTAGCCCACTTTTAGATCTTGCTGCTTTAGTAGGGAACTAGGGATTGTTAGTTATGTGAACATGATTTGCTTGTACAAGTATTGATTTATGCTTCCAGAATTGTGTTGTTAGGAAATCTCCTGAAGTAACTTCTTTTATGAATTTGCATGCTGTTGCAGATAAGTGAGCCAAAGGAATGGGGCCTGTCCTGTGTTAAAAAGAAACTGCTGGTCTATTTTTATGGCACTAAACAGATGTAAGTGACCAAGTTCTATATTGTCTGAAGCATTTAATCTTATTTGAATTTACAAGTTACTTTGTATTTACTGAACAGCATATTTATAAAAATCCCAGTGTTATGTCTATTGATTAGCCAGCTTGTTTCTAATGCTCCTTCTCAAGGTTTAAAATAATTAAGTGTTGTACACATATACTCTTTGGGGTGAAATGGGATGGAATGTGATTGATTTCTTTGTACTATATGCTTTCTTGGGCTATGATTGTAGTAACATTTTTATTCAGATAGAATTTTTTTTATCTTTATCTTTTTTTTTTTTTTTTGAGGAGGAAGAAAACTTACTGAAAGTCCACTCTATTTTTCTTGTTTCTTAACACATGAGAGTAGAATCGGTCATTGAAGGGAAGTAAAATTAGTTGCCTGAGAGAGTCTACTACCAGTTACCAAAAGGTCTGTTGAGGGTGTTTATGTGCTAGTCAGGCTAGCAGTTCAATCATGTCTAAATTAGTAAATTAAGGGCAATAGTAGCTCGCAAAGAGGTAGGATCCCCCAAAACATGCTTTGTAAATATTTCCCCTGAGTGACCTCACTACCACGTGATAGAAAGTGTTATAGATGTGTCACTGTTCAGATAGGGATTGAATACATGCAAACATGGCTACACCATACTATGAACTTGTGGATGCCTAGAATTCTCCCAGTGTTTGCATTTATACTTTTTTTTTCTTTGGTCATCGATGCCTGTTGTTACATAGAGGAAAATTTGTCTTCTAGAAGGGAACTGACATGTGAGTGACAAAATTAGTAATACCAATACTTTGTCTGTCCTCCATCTCTTTGCTTTGTCTTCCTTATGTTTGGATTGTGGCCTTCATGCTTCTGTGCCCAAATTTTGTAGTATGGAACTAGATTACATATACTAAGAGTTCTGTATATTTTGCAATGACGACTTGTTTGTTTATTGCAGTGCTTTCTGCAGCTATGCTGACCTCGAGGCCTTTAATGAAGAGAAAAAGAGGTCTTTACTTTCTAAACGACATGGTAAAGGGGCTGATTTTCTGAGAGCAGTTGATGAGATAATTGAAGTTTATGATTCTTTAAAGGAGAAGGGCAATAAGAAGGTGGACTTATCTGCTAATGAAGTGAAGACAAGTATAGAAAAGCTTACTGGCAATAACAGCTTCATGGATACTAAAAGCCTAGTCAACAGCACCACTGTGGATAGTAATCCAAAGTTAGAAGACCATTCTGTCACTGAAAGGAGTCATGACATTGTCAATTCTAATGGACCTTCTGTCACTGTAATGGCTGGAAGGAGTCATGACATGGTCAATTCAGATGGACGTTCTGTCACTGTGGCGAAGGACGAGCAGTGTGTTGTAAATTCTGCTCCTGAGGAACCTACTGAAAATGTATCGGATCTCCCTTTATCTACTGGGTCATTTTCAAGGAAGATAAGGGATGCACATCCGCAAAACTGCTACACACGCAGCAGGGTTCCATCGATGCGGAAGTCAAGAAGTTCATTAAGTGTTGAATCAGGAAAGGTTCAAGATTCGGGTAAGACTTTGGGTCATACCAGTTTGGATTCTGTTGATATGGTTCCTGATGACAATATGGAAGATTCCAATGGTCACAAGCATGCAGGGGAGGACCAAGGTAACTTAGGTTCTGTTTCAAAACCTGATACTGTTTGGTTGCATTCTAGTGGGGGCACTTTCTACCATCCTGGAACTTCTGAGACTAGTAACAACAACAATAAAAGGTTCAATCCCCCTGCTAAGGCAGATAGTGCCTGTGACAGTGAATCATCTGAAAATGGAGCTTCCGAGACAGAATTGAGATCAAATGGTACATCAAATCTTCCCATGAACACAGCAGTAATTTTCAAGAGAAAAAGAAAATCAAATAGAAAGCAAGATTCTCATTCTACAGATCCTACAGCATCAAATAAAGACGAAGAACTGCAGGGAGAGTTAAGTGGAAACCTCGCTGGTTCTCCTTCTCCATACTCAAAGAATGAAGTGAGCAAGTCTGATGGAGACGAGCACTTGCCTTTGGTCAAAAGGGCAAGGGTTCGGATGGGAAGGTCTCACTTGGAGGACTCACCACTTCATGAAATTGGTGTTTCTAATAAGAAAGTAGAGCCTGCTGACCAATGCGGTAGGCATAGTACACCCGGAGTACCTGGCAATGATTATTCATCGAATCAGGTTTCCAATGTTGCAACTACTGTTTCTAATTCATCATCAAAATTTGACATGCCCTTCCTGTCTGGGGAAGGAAATTCATCTTGGAAGAATAAAGAATACCAACCCAAGATTTTAGCATTGGATGTGGAGGCTGCTTTGCCTCCATCAAAACGCCTTCATCGTGCTTTGGAAGCTATGTCTGCTAATGTTGCCGAAACTATCAATAGTCAACCTGAAGAGACAAGACCCAAAGATTTGGTTTTAAACAGTTCTGAGTCTGTTGTAGACAAAAATTTCAATAAATCTGCAGATGCCGTAGCCACAGCTTCCAATAGTTCTGCATTACTTCAGAGCCCCGAACCATCTTTGAGCATAGAATCCATGCATAGTCCAACATGCAAAACCCACACCTCAGAATCCATTTTACAAAATAATAATGTTCCTGACTCTGCTTCAGTTCCTCCAGAAGCAACTGATGATGACAATCATACCATGATCGAAGGCACTATTTGCGATGAAACCCGAATGGACAGCAAAAATATCAATTGTTCATTGGTTTGCGGTGATAATGATGTCTATGGGAAACCTTCAGCCCTCTGTACAATGTTGAATGGGCCTTCTCTTGATATTGTGCAAACCACATGCATACCTGATCGGTTATCTTCATCTTTGGAGAAAGCTAGTGGAAATGCGGTTACAAAACTAACCAGTGGCGAGGACACACAACCAATTGGCTCTGCTGCTTGTGTTGGCACAAGTACTGAGGCAATTGGTCAGACGAACAACAATGCGACTACAGATGCTATACACCGCAGTGAGACTGCCGTAGCTGAATCAGCGAACAATGTGGGGGATACAACAAGCAACTCTTCATTGGCTACTAAATCGTCAAGTATACTGTCCGATGCAGACACTCGGGCATCTGAAGTGTAAGATTCAGATTTCATGTCAAAGTTTTCCTCAATATCAGTGATCGGTTGGCCTTGATATTTTCATCTATGCATATGTCATTGATCTAAACAATATAAATGCATGCATTGTTTCTGTTTTAGCCATGCTTGTTTTCCAAATTCTTGTTTTAGACATGCTTGTTTTCCACTTGTCCTGCAAATAAATCGACAAACCCTTGTGTTTTGATACATGATTTTCATTGTACCTAGGAAGCAAATTGACCATCTAATGCCACTACACAGATGATAATCTGCCATAATAATCTTACAGATCTTTGTGTAAGCAAAGAAAAAAAAACCTTCCAGATCTATTGCTTGTTTGGAACTTGCAGAAATTGGTGGAAAGGAAATATCCTATGTTCCATATAGACCTATAAATATACCAAATACTCCCTCTGTTTGTTTTTCTCTCGCGTATTTGCCTGGTGGATTTTTCTCCAAAACACTCGCGCATATCTGTTGGCTGTTGGTTTTTAGCCTCGTCGCTCGTGCATGGCTTTAATCGTGCGAGGCGGGATACGCGCGCATGCAGGAGGCGGGTGAGGTGGGATACGAGAGCATGCAGGAGGTGGACGTGGTTGGCTGAGGGATGGGGCCACGATGTGACGGCCTCATGTAGATTAATTACAGCCGTGAGAAATCGAAGCGCTACCAGCGGAGTTACGAACGGGCAGTTATTTCCTTGGTCTTTGTACCCAGACGTAATGCACAAGAGAAAAACAAACGGAGGGAGTAGATTTTTTTGAGCATAAAGTAACTCCCTTTTGAGATTAAATAAATTGCATTATTAATGTTCACACCTGAGTCATTTCACAGGACATAATTTAGTGGAAGTTGCGTTGTATATTAGTTGTTTAACTTGAGTCATTTGATCTGCTAATAATTTCCTAGCACTTTTTTTTGACTTATCTACAGCTGCATTGCATATAAATGGTTTAGCTTGAGTCATTTGATTTGCTAATAATTGCCTAGCACTTTTTGACATAAATATTTGTTAGTTCTGAGTTTAATATTTGGATAATGTGCTGACTGTAGTTGCTTGATCCAATGAATCCGTGCTGCATAGTTGTGGGGATGCCAATTTATTTTTGTGGGATATTTCATTTATCTTTCACAACCCTTTCATTAAGAATGGGGACTAATTGGGGCTATTTTCCACCTCTTAGTGTAACATGGAAGTTGAAGAGATTAATCTGAGGTGCAGGGGAAATTTCATTATTATTGGGACATACATGAAGTTTGAACCACCTCTATTGAGCTCTAGATCCACGGTTTTGCACCTGTACACTATTTCTAAGCAGGAATGCTTATAGCAACAAAAGTATTCACTTATTGTTCCCTGTAGTAGCACTTTTCTGTTTTACATATTGTATTGCATTTCCCTTATTTAAAAGTTTAAATTTTATCCGCTCGGTAATGTTTGTTCAGTCCCACATGAGTTCAGACAAATAAGCAGTGAGCGTAAGAAAAAAGTGATGAAAACGACTGGTGATAGCCCTGTTGAATGACATGCCACAAATGCACCACTTCTTTTAGCATTAAAGGTTGGTAATGAGTGTGAACAGTTCCATAACTAAGACGTTCATCCTTTTGTTAAGGAAAAAGCTCCGCTCATTTTGTTGATGAACAAACATTTTGCCCAAGAAGTTGGACAAATCTCGTAAAATGGATGAGTGAAGATTTACATGCATGAAGTTATGATATAATTTATTTTAACTTCAGTAAAGAAGTGACGCATGAATAACGCTCCCTTGTGAAAATATATCACACAGCATTTGCGTTTTATGAAGAATTAAATAATATTGTATGTTGGGTGCCTGAATGCACTTCTATCTCATGCAGTTCGTGATCTTTCTTCTGGTATACCCTCTGACAAGGCATTATTATACTTATTTTGTCTTGCAGGCATACATTCTCAGCTCTGGCATTGAAAGAACTGAACCACAGAAACCTAAAGGATAGGAGCACTTCTCCTGATTCAATGCCAATGAAAGAACTCATAGCTGTTGCACAAGCTAGAAGGTTCTCGCGGTCAACTTCTTTTCCAGATAGCTTCCTTAATGCCAAATATCTTCCTGAAACTTCAGTAGATACACCTGCTAAAGAAGGTTCAAATAGGCAGTTGTCACCTTCAAATAAGATAGTCAGGTCAACCTCTATAAATGATAACATTGCTTCTAGAAGTCCTTTTGAGAGTGTTCAACAAAAGAAATTAGGTGGGCATGACGAAGCCAATGCAGCACGAAGGTCTTTCAAAGATTTCCTTGGTACACTGACGAGAACAAAAGACAGTATAGCGCGTGCAACACGCCTTGCTGTTGAATGTGCAAAATTTGGCATTGCTGGTGAGGTTAGACTATGCTCATCCCTCTTTGTTTTTATTGTTCACGAAGAATACTATTCTGATATGGTTTCAAGCCTCCTCATTTTTTGATCTTGTCCAGTAAGACAGTAACTATGTTTCTCCTTTGGACTGTCTTCATTTGCTTTGCTTCTGCATTTAGTCAATTGCGTTTCTCTTTGGTAGGTTTGGTTGGTCGATTGGTAAACAAATATCTGTTTCTTGATTTTATTATCCTGGTGATGAAACCACTAGCTCGAGGGGCAAGCATTTCATTTTGTATTTCTAGCTTGTTACCTTAGAGCTTATGTCTAAAAGTTTCTGCTTGCTGAGACATGATATAAGAACCAGTATATTGATTTGCAGATTTGGAAATAGCAGTGACAATCTTGTTGGGCATACCGATTCTAAAGTTTTGTTTGCTCGGTCAAATGTTTACAAACATGCATGCTGCATTCAACCTACCAAGAGAAGAAGACATGGCCTTTCTTGCATCGAATTGCCATCTATTACATTTTCTGATGCAGTTCTTTTTTATCTTTTAGGCAATTGATATTGTTGTTGAACACCTGGAAAAGGAATCAAATTTATATAAGAGGGTGGACCTTTTCTTTCTTGTGGACTCGATAATACAGTGCTCTCGCAATCAGAAAGGTAACGGTACACTGTACACCCTTCCCAATTGTTGCTTATTATTTTATTTATGGTTGATATTTATTGCACTGTTTGAAATCTTGCAGGTGGAGCTGGAGATGTATTTCCCTCTCTTATTCAGGCAGTTCTACCTCGAATACTTTATGCTGCTGCACCTCCTGGAAACTCGGCATGGGAAAATCGAAGACAGTGTCTCAAAGTAAGTGCCTTTGATGCTCTTATTACAGAATAAATCTCATGTGCAGTGTTGCCTTTTCTTTTGTCCCTTACAAGTTTGTCATTTAATTATCAGGTTTTGAAACTTTGGCTTGATAGAAAAACACTTTCAGAGTATATCATTCGCCATCATATCAGAGAAATTGAGACTATAAATGAGGCATCATTTGGAAGTTCTCGTCGTCCTTCAAGGACAGAAAGAGCCCTAAATGATCCTTTGCGTGACAATGAAGGAATGCTTGTTGATGAGTATGGGAGGTATGACGATCTCCCCTGTTCATGTTCTTGAAGTGTAGAATGGTCTGAAGTTATATGCTTGTGCTGTATATATCTTATTGCACTTATGCAGCAGCTTTTGTGATTTGTTGCTTTACCAGCACAATCAGTATGGGCTGGAAAAGTTTTATTTTACATGCAGTAGTGTCATTTTTTGTACTTTAGCATGTTTTCATGCTATATGCACTAGTTTTTGCTTGCCAATACATAATCCATTCAAGTGCTAGATAGGATCATGTGTAGCTCTTGTTAGGCCTGGTCAGTATGTCCTTATGTTTATACATGAAGGATCCTTTCTATGGTTTTAAGCCGCTATCGAAATACCGAAAGCAGACAAAGTTGCAGCAGTATAGAGTTACTTTGTCGATGCATTTGTGTGCCTAGGATGCTCTTGTTGGTTTCTTCGACAGTGAGGTATCGGGGCTTGTGGTTAGATGGTGCCACCAAAGTTGAACTGAATATTTGAATGGCTGCCCCTTTTGATATGCTCAGCAGGACTTTACATTAACCGCCAATGTAACAGAATACGTGGTGGAAGTTAGTAAATAAAGAACCTTAAAGGAACTAGTCAAAACTCAAAAGCCATTTTCATGGTCTATATGTGGCAAATCATTGGCCATTTGAAGGTTATGTATTTTTATGGTATACGGCATCATGCTTCTCTGAGAGGGCCTTTGAGTTTGCATTAGTAATTTAGCAATTGAGTCATGCATATGGAAGAACTAGGCAGCATAATCTTTGTTTTGATTAATCGTACTGTTTCTTCATGCTTATGTGTTTCATTTTTTTCTACAGCAATGCTGGTTTTGAGCTACCGAACTTAATCTGCACAAAAGTACTCGAAGAAGAGGAAGGAAGCTCCTCTGAAGATAGGAGTTTTGAAGCTGTTACACCTGAACATGATACCCTGGGCAATGGTGACAATGAAGAATCTCAAATGCATGTGGAGAAGCATCGGCACATTCTTGAAGAAGTTGATGGTGAGCTTGAGATGGAGGATGTAGCTCCACCATCTGATGTTGAAGTTAGCACCAAATGCCGAGAAGAGCAAATGGATAGAAAGTCTAAAACATCTGATCAACATCCTTCAGATATTGGTCCTCCCCTTCCTGTTGATAGGCCTCCATCGCCTCCGCCATTGCCATCATCTCCTCCACCTGTGCCACCTCCTGTGCCTGCTCCCGCTCCTCAGAGTTCGCAGATGCAGCCAAAACTACAACCGCCATCTAATCCTGTTGGGCCGCATCCTCCACGAGCTACATATGTATGTATATTTTGTTATTGTTCAAGAAGAGGTCATTGAATCGTTTATATGCTGTGCTAACTGGCACTTTTCTTTTGGTGGCAGAATGTTCAAGGTCAACAACCGCAGTCTATTGTGGAACACCCTGCAAACATGAATCCTTCTGTGGCACCATTGCCGCCTCCACCATTTTGTAGCTCAGGATATGGAGGTCATCCAAATCAGGTACCCCATCCACCTGGTCCTCATGGAAACTTCCCAACGCCCCCAGCACCATACCATGGGAATTGCTACCATCGACCCCCACCTGCATCTATACCTAACGAGGGATATCAACTGCATCCGCCTCCCCCTCCGCCTCCCCCTCCGGGGCCTCCAAATCAATTCCCTTGTGCCCCACCAGAACCTCAGCAGAGGCCACATCATTGGGGTAATAACTGTTCATCTTATCCTGAGAGGTACCGGTACAATGGTCATGATCGAGGTCATCACAGACATGATAGAAGGCATCATGGGCATGATAGACAACACCATTTTGATGATAGAGGAAATCCCTACGATGATAGAGGATATCACTATGATGATAGGGCACATTACTTTGACGATAGAAGACATCACTTCGATGACCAAGGGCGTAACTTTGATGAGAGAGCTATTAGGGGAAGATTCCCCCCTTTCCCACCAGGTAAACTTATTTTGCATGTTCATGCTATAAACCTTTTTCCATTTATCTTTTTCATCATGCTATGAAGTCCCATAGTCAGATTGGTTAGTGATTTCATGAATGAGCTGTTGCTTGTTTTATGATCAACGAGTATTATGTTGATTTGCTTTGTTCTGGAGTCCTATCCAGGACCTCCAATTCCAGACCATTTTGAAGCTTCACCAGGCCCAATGCACCATGGACGACCATTAGAACGTCCACCAGGGCCTTGTGCAGGCTGGTCTAGGCCACCTAGGATTTCTAACTATTCTCCCTCCAGACATTCTATGGAGCCTCCGGTTTCACATGTAGCTGGAGGTATGTTACATTTTGCTTTGTATGTTTCCTGGTGAGCGTTGTGCCTGTAAACCATTGTTTTTGTAAAGTCCCGTTTGATAGCTTTGCCTTGTATGAAACTGTTATTATTTTGCTGCTACGGTAGAGACTACTTATAAAAGCTTCAGTATCAGTTGGGGGGGGGGGGGCATGAAAATGGCATAGCTATGCTGATGCTCTTGTTTCAGCTTGGAGAGCTATTCACCAGTATTCATTAATTCTAATTCCTCTTATTAGCAACTTGCTATTTATGCAATTTTATTAGCAACACGGGCATTTTCAAATTTCCTCATATTCCCTTGGGTGATTATAGAGTTGTGGATACTGAATGTATATGTTTTACTGCAGGACACAGCAGCTGGAGACCAAGGTAGCCTTTTGCAAAACTGGAAAGGTACAATACTGTTTCATTGGCATTTCTTTTACTACGATGCTTTTTTCTGTTTCATCTGACCTCCTTTTTTTTTGGTAGGTCCTGATGCTTATTTTTTTTTAATTTGGATTATGGCTTGTAATCTGGAAGTTTGCTAGGCAGATAATCATCTCCCTTCTGATGGGGTCCTGTACGAATCCACCCTGAAAATGGGCTAGACGTACCTGCCTCCTGTACATATGTATCTTAGTTCTGCCAACGCAGAAGCGGAACGACCATCCAAGCTGTGTCTAGGCGTCGACTGTCCGACTACAGCATGGGGAGCTCAACTGTAGTGATAGATATCATGTATCGACCGATTCTAGGCTTAGATTGTATTGTTTGTCCAGCGATGTTCAATTTCATTTAGAGGATTTTCATTGTTTATGCTGATTCATGTATCCCCTCCCCGCAGACAACTGCTACTCTGATGACCCACTGAAACTGTTTGATTACAACGTACATATGCGAAAGAGTAAAAGTACAGGTCATTTTGCCTTGCATCTGCTGAAGACTACTGCATTGATGCACTCGATTGTCAGATTGCAGGAAACAATGATGCCATCATTCTCTCATGATTGTCACTAGTTTGATGTTTGCTTTGCTTCCCGTACGATATCTATCTGCAAATGTTGAGAAGCTGACGCTTCTGTTTGACCATTATTTTCTTTTTTGTGGGTGCTTCAAAATGAATTGATTTCTCCAAATAATCAAAATTGTAGTCATATGAATCGCCCTACCTTGCTCTCAGTAGGTTGCTCGTTGCAATTAAAAAGAGCAAACAGATGTGACTGAAGAAAATATCATAGTGGAATACCAATATCTACACGCTACCGATACCGCAGCGCGCTACATGCATGTAAACAAGGTGGACGTGGCTGAACAAGTTGGGTTTCCAGCACGCCCCCTGTATGAAGCACCTAATTCAGAGCATGCACCGATGAGCCGGTCACTCCTACTCGTCTATTCTAGTTAAAATCAGGAGCACCTAATCTAAACCTTGCAGGTGCTGACCCCCAACGACTTGAAATAATCTACATCTTTATATAAACACAATAAGTAGCGCGTCGCCAGAAGTGAAGCTCAGAGGGAGGCTAAAAGTACTAGAGCACGATCGAGTTGGCCAAGATGGCGGCTCGCGTCACGGCGCTCGCCGCCGCCGTCCTCCTCTTCCTCCCTTCCCTCCTTGCGCCTGTCGTCGTGGCGCAGCCCAAGGGCGCCAAGGCCTTCTGCATCAGCCAGTTCGCCATCGCCAGCCAGGCGTGCTCCATCCTGCCGCCGAGCCCGCCGGACGAGCATGAACACCACCACGATGATCATGACGACGACGATGATGAAGACGAGCACGACGACGACGATGAGCACCACGGAGGCGACGACGAGCACCATGACCGCCGCCGCCGCCGCGGTCACCGCGCGGCGGCGATCGGTCTCTCGGCCCTGCTGGCTGGCAACGACAGCCACGGCGTCGTCGTGGCCGTGAGCAACCGCACAGGCGGCGGCCACCACGGCAACCGAACCGTCGGCCACCACGGCCGCGGCCGCGGACGGGGAGGCCGTGGGCGCGGCCGGCGTGGCCGTCTGGGCGACGGCGAGGACGACCACCACGACACCGACGACCCTGACCACGACGATGACCACGGCGGCGACGACGACGACCATGAGGACGACGACGATCACCACAACACTGACGACCCTGACCACGACGACGACCACGAAGACGACGACGATGATGACGACGACGACGATGACCACCACGACGAGGAGCTCCGCGCCTACCGCGACTGCTGCCGGTGGCTCAAGGAGGTGCAGAAGGACTGCGTCTGCGAGGCGCTCATGCGGCTGCCGCCGTTCCTCGTGAAGCCGCAGCACACGTACGTGGTGAGGGTCGGCAGGACGTGCCGGATCACCTACCGCTGCGGCGGCGTCTAGCGACCCTGTTCATGCTGAAGAAGCTGGCTCCATCACGATGTTTCATATTCGCTTCGCGCGCGTCCGTGTGTTTGTTTTACGATTACATGCATCTTTGCTCATTTTGTTCACTTAATTAGGTGATTGATTAGGTAGCGGTTATGGGTGCATACGTTTGATCTATATGTTGGTTGTCTAGTAGTTTTTCAAGGATGTAATACTTTCTGAAAAATTTTCAGACACGTTTTCTGTCCCATAGACTAATCATTTGTTACATCACAACACATGCTAGTGTATCTGGACGAGGCAAGTGTCAGTTCAAAGATTGGGACTTGTAATTCGTTGATCTATACAAAATTAGTATGATTTTTTTCAGTGAATATCATATTAAATATACATCATTTTAAATAAATATGCATGCTACGGACAGGGATTATAATAATAGATCAACAACTGGGAATTCAAGATTTTGTAAAACTGGCAGATCAATATTTTGAAAGTCTTCATTTCAATATTTTTAATAATCTGTTTCAGTCATTTGGTAAAAAAAAAGTTCAAATTTTGATATGAAAATGTTGAAATCATTGAAATTTTAAAACAATAAAATATATTATATTGGATCTAATCGCATTAATTCTAATGCACCATCATAATTTATTTAAAGGGTTTTGGAAATAGATGCATCGTTTAGAATAGAAAATACATTTTATGATTGAAAATCAATTATAAATGCCTCACCAATCATAGAGTGACACATGTTAGCTTATACGCCTCCCATCTCTTCCCACCCATTTGAAGCCCTGTTATCCACTCTCATAGCATAAATCCAAAGCGAGTGCTTGGATATGTAGCACTGATTTAGGCAATTCTTCTCGACTGTAAAATATTTTTTTGGGGGGGCGAGCCCAGTTCTTCACGGCCCATTTCCATTCAAGTACACACACGTGGCAGCTGCGACAGCTGATTTCCCTTCAAAAGAAAAAAAAAGTTGCGATGTACAGTTGTGCCAAATGAAAAACCAAGGCAGCACAAAAACTAGGGGCCAGAAGAAGGGCTCCCTCTCTGTCTATGAAAGAAGAAAAGATGGCACTCCTTTCTCAGAGCTGAGGAGGCGTGTAGGTCAAGAAGAAGAGATAATGTTCGTCAAAAAATGGAAAAGAGATAAAATCCGAGGAAGACATTTTTGGCCAAGTTGATAACTTAGTGGAAAAACCGGACATCAAATAATTCGTGGGAAGCGAATTGCATAGGACCCGGGTCCTACGCACATCAGGAAGGACCCTCTCCTCCTCGCGCCACGTGTGTTTCCCAATCTCAAAGCAATCTCGTCTCAAGGCTCGCCCAATGCCGCCCCTCCCGATCTCTATACCCCTCACGCCGTCATCCTCCCAGAGCGCGGGAACGATCTCGTCTCCTCGCGATCGCTAGCGCGGGAGACGCGAACAAGTCGCCAGGGAAAAGGCCGGCGGCCGGCGGGATCGATCAGGTCTCCTCTCGATCGATCGCGCAGGAGGAAAACGTCGGGCTCTCGTTCCCTCGCGCAGGAGGAAAACGTCGGGCTCTCGTTCCCTCGCGCAGGACGGAAACATCGGCAGCGACAGTTAACTAATGTGAGTCTGGTGCTATCTGATTCTAATATCTCCGGCAATAGCATGGATTAAGAATTAATCTCTAGATGATCGTTTATCAGTTGGGCACACATGTCAACATTGGCCGGCAATCACGCTGCGGGAGATAGCTCAATCTGCAACGTTGGAGACGTTCATGAAGAATGCAGATTCGGCCATGAGGACTCTGAACAACATGCTCCAATTGATACAGAGGTATGATTTCTCTATTTGTAAGAAGTAAGATACACAACGTGGCCATTGTTGCTTGAAAACTGATCCTTACAAACAACAATTTATTTAATTTGAACTCTATTTTAGGATATTGATCCAAATGCTTCCAGTGAACAAGTGCCAAAGGTTGGTTTAACCTTTGAATCAGAGGATGCTGCATACAAGTTTTACAATTCATATGCAAGAAAGACTGGATTTAGTGTAAGAAAGTGTCATACTAAGCATAGAGCAGACGGCACTTTAGCTTCCAAGTACATGGTCTGCAGTAATGAAGGTCATAAAAATAGTAATCCAAAAAAACAACCTAAGAAAGAACGTGCTTCAACAAGGTCTGAATGCAAGGCTCGTGTTCAGTTCTATGTTTCTCGAGAAGGTATTTGGAAGATGCAGAAAGTTGTACTTGATCACAGTCACCCTTTTACAAGTCCTGACAAGACCCACATGCTTAGATCACAACGGTGTATGTTACCGGCCGATGAGCATATCATTAGCAAAATGCGAGAAGCAGGAGTTAAGCCAACAGAAATTTTTGAGTTTTTTCAACTGTGGTCAGGTGGAGCTGAAAATGTGCATTTCTTACAAATGGATTGCAATAACTTTATTGGCCGTGAGCGCAAGAAATACCTAGAATCAAGTGATGCAAAAACATTGTTGGAGTTCTTGGCAAACAAACAGGCAGTAGACCCTTCTTTCTTTTATACAGTGGAGTTAGATGAAGAGGATCGTGGTCGAATTTGTAACTTCTTTTGGGCAGATGGTCAGGCCATTGCAGATTATGCTTGCTTCGGTGATGTTATCTGTTTTGACACGACCTTTCAAACAAATAAGGCTGAAATGCCTTTTGCTCCTATTATTGGAACAAATCATCACAAGCAAACAATTGTTTTTGGAGCTGCACTATTATTCAATGAAAGTTCTGAATCATTTGAATGGTTGTTTAAATCCTTTTTGAAAGCTATGTCAGGGAAAGCACCTGAAACGATTTTTACAGATCAATGTGCAGCAATAGCCAAGGCAATAATGAAGGTATTCCCAAGCTCCAGTCATCATCTTTGCTTGTGGCATATATACCAAAATGCCGGTAAGCATCTAAGCCATGTAATTGCCAATCATCCTGATTTTCTTAAGGATTTCAAAAATTGTGTATACGAAGAAAAGTCAGTGGGACACTTTAACTTGAGATGGCAAGAGTTGATAGCTACTTACAACCTTCAAGAGAATGCCTGGATACAAAACTTGTATAATCTGCGTGAATATTGGGCCGCTGTATTTCGCAATGATTCATTTTGTGCAGATATGACATCGACTCAAAGGAGTGAAGGTATGAATAATGTCTTCAAGAAAACTTTCCGTAGGAAACTTTCCATTTCAGAAATCTTGGTGGAATATGACAAATGCATCGCACGTCTTCGCCGTAATGAGCTATTAGAAGACTATAGATCACGCGGTTCAGATCCAATTCTTTGTATCACTACCTTGCCGTTGTTGAAGACAGCCTCTGAATCATATACAAGAAATATGTATTCTGCTTTCCAAGAGCAATTTCAGAAACAGTTTACTTTGTCATCCACATTGATAAATCGTGAGGGGACAATCAGCCTGTACAAGGTGATGGCTATCGATAACAGTGAAGATGAAGCAAGAGTCATCTTTAATTCAAATGACAAGAATGTATCATGTTCTTGCAAGAAGTACATCAGTCTTGGTATGTGTATTTTCTCCAGTTCTCCCTAGTCTTTCTTTAGTGCATTTTTCATCTCTAATAAATCATAAACAATATGCAGGTATATTATGCAAGCATGTGCTACGAGTGTTCAACCAAAATGATATTATTGATTTACCCCCTCAGTATATATTGAATAGATGGACAAAGTATGCGAAAAGAGGCATATATACATGCAGGACACAAAGCCAAAGTGGGACCTTAGCATCTCAGAGCACTAATCTATGTCGAAAAATGATATCTGTTACACTGAAGTGTGCTGCATCCAAAGAAGTTATGCAGCAATTGGAAAATGGTTTTGACAAGTTGGCTCTAGAAGTTGAAAACTTACTCAGCAAGGTTGAACTGGATGAAAATGAAGCTCCACACTGTTTTCTTGAATGTACAGAAGAAGTTGCAAAAGAGCGTATATCATTTCGAGTTCCTCCACATAAAAAAGGAGCCAGGGAAAAAAGATTAAGAAATGCACTTGAGAAAGGAAAGAAAAATCCTCCTAGGAAAACAACAACGAGAGGTACTTTTACTAAATCAACATGTTTATTGCTTTCTCAGAATAACAAAAATTAAATCATTCACCTAGTCTCATGTCTCTGCAGGAGAAGACCCAAGGCCATCATCAGATGCAAAATTTCCTGGAGTCCCACAAATAATTGTAAGATAAATAAGAATTAAGTTTCCATCATCACATCGTGTTATTTTAATAACGATCTTACTTTTGTTGCATGTAATTTTGATTGTTTCAGGAGGAACCACAAGACTCTAATGTCAATGCCAATGATAATACTTTAGTTGTGACAAATACTATGATGCCATTTGGAGACATGCCAATGTTCTATCCACCCATCCAGGGAGAACTTACAAATTTACTACTTGGAGTTCACCACGAAGCTGCTACAGCTTCTCGTCGTTTAGATTTTGATGCAGGCTTCGCATCCAAATCAATGAATTAGGAGCAATAGTTTCAGTTTTCTAGTACTTTGCATTGTTCTGTTATAATATTCAGTATACGTTAGCAATAGATTCTGAATTTTTAAAGGATATGATGTAAGTAAACTATAGCAATCCTACCTCGGTTCAGAACACATATTGGATTTCTTCTGCAGTTTTTACCGTTGTGAAAGTGTCTTCCAATATGCAGTTTGCCGTGAGGTTTCCTTGCAAGGCTGAAACAACTAGCTCGGTAACACACATGAGGATTTCTTCTGTAGTTTGATGTGTGAAATTGTCTACGATTTGCAATCTCACGGCACCATGTTGCCGCTGTCTCCTTTGAAAGCTTCACGGCAAGAATCGGCATGCCGCAGGCCCGCAGCCGCGCAGGCCCGCTTGAAATCACGGCCGAACGAACCGTCTTTTTCGTTTCCTGATTTCGTGCGGATGACGGCGTTACGGAGTTTGGTTGACGGTGCTGGGATCGGTTGCTTTGAGATTGGGAAACACACGTGGCGCGAGGAGGAGAGGGTCCTTCCTGATGTGCGTAGGACCCGGGTCCTATGCAATTCGCTTCCTAATTCGTGGAGGGGACATGCATGGACTGCGCATGTGTGGAAGAATTTCAGCTACCCACTTTTGTCCCGATCGAGCGCCCCACCAAATCTTATCGTTTCCCAATCCCAGCCTCGTATTGGATCATATGTCAGCATCGTCACTAAATGCAGCAGAGATCAGCTGCAGAGGACCGCTAGCTCTGGTAGATCAACACTGCTGCATTTATACATCGTCATCAGCGATTCTTGAATAACGTCTCCACTCAGAAGACGAGGGGTCAGCAGCAGAGAAGCTCGGGAGAGAAACACCAGCGTGTAGCAATGGCGGAAGCGAGAGCCATTGGGACTCTTCCGGTTGCCAACGTGCAGGAGCTTGCGGCATCCTTCAACAAGTCCGATGACCAGGTGCCAGAGAGATACCTCGTTAAGGAGGCTACTACTGATGGTGAGCTCGTCGCTGGCGAGGATAGTAGTCTGGCGATTCCGGTCATTGATCTTGCCAAGTTGCTTGACCCACGGTCATCGGAGGAGGAGTGCGCCAAGCTGGCATCTGCCTGCCATGACTGGGGCTTCTTTCAGGTCTTGTTACCAGTAGAGCATCCATACGTTTGTTTGTTCAGGTGTCTTGTTACCATGTACTAGTTTATTCGCTCTCAACTGAAAATCGATCACTTATTAAAGGAACTAGTTTGTTTGTTCACGTGTCTTGTTACCATGTACTACTAGTTTATTCGCTCTGAACTGAAAATCGATCACTTATTAATGGAACTAATAAGTGCAGCTCATCAACCATGGAGTGCCATACGAAGTGGCTGGAAACCTGATGAACGACGTAGCCGAGTTCGTCAAGCAGCCACTCGAAGCCAAGAAGGCATGGTCACAGCAACCTGGCAGCCTTGAAGGCTACGGCCAGGCCTTCGTCATGTCCGAGGACCAGAGACTTGACTGGGGAGACATGCTGTACCTTCAGGTTCAGCCGGCCGCATCGAGGGACTTGCGGTTCTGGCCTACTCACCCTGCATCTTTCGGGTTAGTTAGTTACATACTTTATCATTGTGCCCAACCAAAATTTAAACATTGGGAAATGTTGTTTCTTTTTCCAACTGATCTCGATGTTAATTATCTCATCTGAATTTAGGCGTTCTGTTGACGTGTACTCCTCTGCGACCGCCAAGCTATCATATCGCCTGCTGGAGTTCATGGCGAAGGGCGTCGGCGCCGAGCCGGCGTCACTGCTGGGCGTGTTTGAAGGACAGCCTGTGGGGATGAGGGTGAACTACTACCCGCCGTGCCGGCAAGCTGACCGGGTGCTCGGCCTGTCGCCGCACACGGACGGATCTGGCCTGACGATGCTGAGGCAGAAGAATGACGACGTGCAGGGCCTGCAGATCAACAAGGACGGCAAGTGGTTCGCCGTCAATGTTCTTGATAGCGCGTTTGTCGTTAACGTCGGCGATGTGCTTGAGGTATGTAATTCTTCAGTGAATGCGGAAAAGATAGAAAGTATTTCTAATATTTTATATACCATGCTGTCAAAAAACATCAAGCAACATAATTTCAACCTTTAAAAAAACAAAGAATATGCTGCTAAAGTGCTACACAAAGAAAAGAGCATCACAGTGCATGCAGTAACATATATATGCTGGTTCGTACCATTTCGAAAAAAAAACTTGCATTTGTATGTATGAGGGGAAATTAAGAAAATTCAAACCACCTAGTCCATGGACATGCCACTTTTTTTTTCTCAGCCCAACACACATGACATGCAGTAGATATAAGCTCGTGTCACTTTTTTTTTCTCAGCCTAACTACCACAACAAGCACGCAGTAGAGATAAGATCGTGCCACGTTTTTTTTTCTCAGCCTAACACATGATGCGTGAGCCAGATAACGAAAAAATGTCCAGTTTTTCTAGGAACAAAAATCTTAACTGACTCGAGGTATGATCATGCTATAATTTGTTGTGTGAAAAGTAACAAGTTTCAGTCACGATTTTTTCTCTCTTTTTTTTGCGAAAAATAACATGTCTGGCGTGAGTTGCACCAATTCATCACCTTTTTTTTTTGACCATGTGTTCTGTACGTAATGTGAAAAGGGTCAGTAGTCCAAGTGGACCTTGAACACGTCTTCAGTTTTAGTTTTTTATTATTATGTAAAATAAAAAAAACAATATACAACAGCTAACATGTGTTTATTGTCCATTGCATGTAAAATCTTAACAACTTTAGCAGAAAAAACCTTCTAGAGTCATGGGGACCTATTATCTCAGAAGTGGTAAGAGGTCACCGATCTAATTAAAATGGGCAGTTCATAATTATTTTGAGGTACCCTAAAAGTTGCCTCATTTATGTAGCATTTTCATCTTATCAGAGTTCAGTGAGATGGTATTGTCCTTTGTTTGGTTGAGCAATGTCATGTCCATCCTTTGCAGGTCCTGAGCAACGGAAAATTCAAGAGCGTGGAGCACAGGGCTGTGATACACCCGAACAAAGAGCGGATTTCAGTGGCAATGTTTCACTACCCTTGCCAGGATCTGGTGTTGAGCCCTCTGTCGGAGTTCGTGACGGAAGGCGAAAAAGTGCGGTATAGATCAACGAGTTACCAGGATTTCTTGATGCAATATTTTGCAGCAAAACTTGATGGAAGGAACCATGTTGAAAGGTTGAAGTTGGAGTAGCACCTATCTCTATGGTTGGCTGGGAGGCGATGGCTCATTTGTGCAGTCTCCTGCGGAAGCTACTCCTTGCAATATTATATCAATGAATAAGTGATCTTTGTCTATGATGATGGTGAACCAGATATTATGTGTGTCTTGAACCATGCTTATATATAAAGGTTAATGTACTTTGAAGATTTATGATCCATCGAGTTGCTGTATTCCTCCAGAAAATGAACATGAAATTTGATTGGAGTATATGAAACAAATGATATTGTGTTCTTAATAATCCAATTTGTCCAGGGGTACGTCTTTTAGTGGACATAATTTTCATATTTTCAAACTTAGTACAAGACATGCGGGTTACGTAGGCCATCGGCATGCTTTGCATTTATTAGCTGGGCCTGGGCCGGCTGGTGCGCCATTCCCTATATATAACGCGCTCTATTTTTAGGTTTGTTGTAGCGCGTTTTAAGATTCACGTGAGCAAATCCAACGGACGTTGTTTAACCCACCGAAGTCCACGCGCGGTGCCCTGCCTGCCTCACGTGAAGAGCGGGGACCTCCATAGACACGGGTCGCTGTCCGGTTAGAAGAGGTGGGAAGAAATCTTTTTAAGAAACAAATTTCAAATGGATTTTTCTCTTCAACCGTAACCCTATTTCCGAATCCGTTTGAACCATGATAATCCTTGCAATTAATACAACAAAACAAGATCCCACATGAATATTTTTTTTTGAATTTTTAAAAATCAATAATTATTCTCATATGATGGAACAATTATTTTCAATTGCTAGAACAAATGTTCCTACCTCTTGGAACAATTGTTCCGCATTGCTAGAACAATTGTTTTCCTCTCTTGGAACAATTGTTCCTCATTACTAGAACAATTGTTTATCTCTTTTGAAACAATTGTTCCCCATTGCTGGAACAAATGTACCAGATGATAGAACAGTTGGTCCTCATTGCTAGAACAAATGCTCCAAGTGATGGAACAAATTGTTTTTATCTATTGTAACAGTTGTTTCTATGCGATAGAAAAATCACAACAACTGAAATAGTTATTGTAAAAAGTTTTATTTGCGAGAGATGCTGAATTAGTTGTCCCATGAAAAAAAATCCGTAAACTTACACGTTTCATGAAAAAAAATAAAACATCCCGAATGAATGCAAATGACAATGGTCAGCTGTACGCATAAACCACCTCGAGTCACGTGGGTGAATAAAGAAAAGGATCGGCGTTCCTTGCTCTCGTGTAGTAGAAAAGTCGCTTGTGCGTGCAGGAAACAATTGCGGGCCGCGCGCTCGTCCCAACGCCGGCGCTACACTGCAGCTCGGCGTAGCGCGCGGTGCACAGAGGGGGTCCCGCCCGTGGCTGGCAAGGCACGAATTCGAGCGGTGTTTGCCCGAGCACTTTTCGTGCTCAGGCTGTGCCTGGCCGGCCCGTTGGCCATCACTAATTGTAGTGCGAATAGCATAGGAAGAAGGAGCATAAAAATATATACTTTGCATTTCTTGAAAAATAAAAATAAATATATACTTCGCCATAGCTGGTTGACCAAGCCTCTGGATGCTGGGACAAAGGGCCGGCCCATTGGCCATCACTACTTGTAGCTCCAATAGCATAGGTAGAAGCATAAAAGTATACTTTGCCACAGCTGGTTAGTGAGCTTATTGATGAAGCCTCTGGCTCTGGATGCCGGGGTAAGTACCAGCAGACAAGAGGATTTTTATCGCATGTTAATCCATAACAAGGTGAAGAGGACCGACTGGCTTGAGACTAATGCTAGTCAGTCAGACGATAGAGCCATCCAGAAGGATTGGGTGAACCTATGGTCAGTTTGTGTGCTGTCAGGAATTCGCGCTATCTCTGGAGGCTCGCCCAACACTCACAGATCCCGACTTGGAGATGTGCGTCGCCGTCGGAATATGGTGACAAACATGAAACAGCAGCTGCTCTACCGTCCATAAAATAATTTGTGGAAGGCACATGGACTGCCTCACTGCAGCGTGGAAGAATTTCTCAGCTACCCACTTTTCTCTCGATCGAGCGCCCCACCAAGTCATCTCGTTTCCCAGCCTCGTACTGGATCATATGTCAGCATCGTCACTAAATGTAGCAGATCAGCTGCAGAGGACCGCTAGCTTTGGCAGATCAACACTACCGCATTTATACGTGAGCATCCCTCGTCACCAGAGATTCTTGAAAAACTCCATTCAGAGGACGAGTGCCAGCAGCAGAGAAGTTCGGGAGAAATACCTCACCGTACCGTAGAAATGGCGGAAGCGAGAGCTATAGGGTCTCTTCCGGTGGCGAACGTGCAGGAGCTTGCGGCAGCCTTCAACAGGTCCGATAACCAGGTGCCCGAGAGATACCTCGTTAAGGAGGCTAGTACTGATGGTGAGCTCGTCGGCGTCGTCTCCGGCGAGGATAGTAGTTTGGAGATTCCGGTCATTGATCTTGCCAAGTTGCTTGACCCACGGTCATCCGAGGCGGAGTTCGCCAAGCTGGGATCTGGTTGCCACGACTGGGGCTTCTTTCAGGTCTGTAATTAAGTTTGTTCCAAGTAGAGCATCCATACGTTTGTTTGTTCAGGTGTCTTTTACCATGTACTAGTTTATCCGCTCTGAACTGAAAACCACTTATTAATGGAACTAATAAGTGCAGCTCATCAACCATGGAGTCCCATACGAAGTGGCTGGAAACTTGATGAATGACGTAGCTGAGTTCTTCAAGCAGCCACTCGAAGCCAGGAAGGCATGCTCACAGCAACCTGGCAGCCTTGAAGGCTACGGCCAGTCCGTCGTCGTGTCCGAGGACCAGAAACTTGACTGGGGAGACATGCTGTACCTTCAGGTTCAGCCGGCCGCGTCCAGGGACTTGCGGTTCTGGCCTACTCACCCTGCATCCTTCGGGTTACACACTTAATCCTTGTGCCCAACCAAACTATGTCTCATGAAAATTAAGGATTGGGAGATGTTGTTTCTTTTTCTAACTGTTCTCGATATGATCATATGAAATTATTAGGTGTTCTGTTGACGTGTACTCCTCTGCGACCGCCAAGCTATCATGTCGTCTGCTGGAGTTCATGGCGAAGGCCGTGGGCGCCAAGCCAGCGTCGCTGCTGGGCGTGTTTGAAGGACAGCCTGTGGGGATGAGGGTGAACTACTACCCGCCGTGCTGGCAAGCTGACCAGGTGATCGGCCTTTCGCCGCACACGGACGGAGGTGGCCTGACGCTGCTGAGACAGAAGAATGACGACGTGCAGGGCCTGCAGATCAACAAGGATGGCAAGTGGTTCGCCGTGGATATTCTTGATGGCGCCTTCGTCGTTAACGTCGGTGATGCACTTGAGGTATGTAGTTCTTTATTGATCGCGAAAAAGGATCGAAAATACTTGTAAGATTTTCTATACTACCATCTCTTTGCCAAAAGGCATCAAACAACATAATTTCAACCTTTTAAAAAAAACAAAGAATATGCTGCTAAAGTGCTACACAAAAGAAGAGCATTGCATTAAAGATGCTGGTTCGTACGTGTTCTTCTAAAAAAAAAGATGCTGGTTCGTGTTATTTTGTAAAAACTTGCATTTGTATGTGTGAGGAAAACGAAAATTCAAGGCACCTAGTCCATGTCACGTTTTTTTTCTCAGCCTAACACATGAAGCATGCAGTAGAGATAAGCTCGTGCCACGTTTGTTTTTCAGCCAACCACAACAACGCACGCAGTAGAGATAAGTTCGTGCCACGTTTTTTTCTAAGTCTAACACAAGATGCATGAGGCAGATAACGCATCCATGTCAAGTTTTTCTAAGAACATAAAATCTTAATTAACTCGAGCTACTACGACCATATGTTTTCAAAATAGCATGTATCGTCAAGCATAAGTATGACACTATGATCATGCTATAATTTATTTTAATATGAAAAGTAACATGTTTGAGTCACTATCTTTTTCCTTTCGCAAAAAATAACATGTTTGGCGTGAGTTGCACCAATTCATGTCATTCTGAATTTTCTTTTACCATGTGTTCTGTTACATAATGTGAAAAGGGCGCGAAAAGGGTCAGTAGTCCAAGTAGACCTTGCACATCTCTCAATTTTTATTTTTTATGTAAAATAAAAAAGATCATGTTACAACTAACACGTGTTTATCCTCCATTGCATGTAAAATCCTAACAACATTTGAAAAAAAAAATTCTACAATTATGGAGACCTATTATCTCATAAGTGGTAAGAGGTCATCGATCTAATTAAAATAGACAGTCCATAATTATTTTGAGGTAGCACTTTCATCGTATGAGAGTTTCAGTGAGATGGTATTGTCCTTTGTTTGCTTCAGTGATGTCATGTCCATGCTTTACAGGTCCTGAGCAACGGAAAGTTCAAGAGCGAGGAGCATAGGGCCGTGATACACCCGAACAAAGAGCGGATTTCAGTGGCAATGTTCCACTTCCCTTGCCAGGGATGCTGGGCCCTCTGTCGGAGTTCATGGCGGAAGGTGAAAAAGTGCGGTATAGATCAACGAGTTACCAGGATTTCATTATGCAATATTTTGCAGCAAAACTTGATGGAAGGGAAACACGTTGAGAGGATGAAGTTGGAGTAGCACCTACCTCTATCGTTGGCAGGGAGGCGACGGCTCATTTGTGCAGTCTCCTGCGGATGCTACTCTTTGCAGTATTATATCAACGAATAAGTGATCTTTGTCTATGATTATGGTGAACCAGACATTATCCGTGTCTTGAACCATGCTTATATATAAAGGTTAATGTATCCTTCGAGAATTCTAGATGCTATATTCCTCCAGAAAAATGAACACGAACATTTGATTGGAGTATATGAAAGAAACATGGTCTTGTGTTCTTATAAATACTCCAATTTGTTCCAGGGGTAAGTCTTTCACTGGACGGAATTTTCATGTTTGATTCTCTAGCTGTTAGCTTCTGCACCAAAGGTCATGGTGCGAGCAATTTTTCTTTCTAGGGTTGTGTCTTACCGCTGTTTGCGATGTAATTTTTCAAAACCATATCGATAACATCTACTAATTCTTGGTACGAGGATGCATGATGGTTCAAGGAATCAAATAATTCCATCCAACTATCCATTAGCATCAATAGCCAGCCACCATAGCTAACCCAATATCCTTCAAAGCACGCATTGCGGGCGCATATTACACAAGATTCAATTTTGAATTGGATCATAGCATTTGTAATGTACTCAATAACTTTATGGATGGCCAACATGGATCTGTCATCTCTCGCATATTGGTTGTGGTAAGGAATACGACCAGACCATTGATTGTTTTTTGCTTTCTGATAGATGTATGACATACACTTGATCCATGCTTTTTGAACTTTGAAGATGTTTAAGAGAGGTCGGATATAGGCACTTAGTTCGGTTTCCATTGTCCACGAAGCCATTCTCTGAAGATAGAAACCATGGCGTATTTTGCCGAAGCAGGTGGGAGCTACCAGTTGCAATTTCTAAGCCTAAGGAATATCTCAGCACGTTCTAGAAATATTTTCTGACTATGCCACCACTCGATGCCAACTGCCTTAAGCTGACGAGACGTGTAGATCAATGAAAAGAGATACCCCAGGAGCATTTACCAGATTGCCGAGACAGAAACAGTGTGCAAAGTCAGGGTTGTTTCCTTGGTGAATTCATTGCATGCAGAAAAATCCAGCTACATGCTATGATGACGCTCTTTATAATCTTAAGTACTCCTTTGCATGCTCAACTACACTTTCATTGCTAATCCCTCTTCCCGCAATAACCTTTTCCACCCCCAAGTAGTTATGTTCCTCCTGTAAGGATCACGGAGTACCGAGAGGGTGGGGTGGGGGGGGGGGGGGGGGGGGGCGTGAATCGGTAGTAGTATAAAACTTTCTAAGGCAAGGTATTTTCTACCAAGGAAAACAAAGCACCCTATCAAGCAATTCTACTAGCAAAGTAAATGCGGAATAGTAAATGCCAGAAAGTAAAGCAATTCTACTAGCAAAGTAAATGCGGAATAGTAAATGCCAGAAAGTAAAGGAGATAGGAAAGAGTGTGCTCATGATGTTTCCCGTGGTATCAGGAGGATGGCGCCTCCCCCTAGTCCACGTTGGGTCACTCCCGCCGGAGTCTCGACCCCGTTCCTCCGCTCGAAAGTGATCCCTCCTAGAGCACTCTTCACCCTCCGAGTGAAGACGCAGGCACATCCCGCCGGCAACTCTGGGTACTCCTCCGAAGGTAAGGATCCGCATGTGATGCGGTCCAAAGGGCGCTCCACTAGCGATGCTTCTTTCACACGGGAAGCTCCAAGACCGTTTACAAATTTGTGATGGCTTCCACACTCATTGGCAAGCTCACCATCAACGCCTAACCGGTCTAGGTCTTGCCATAGACCAAGAGTAACAGCTCTAGATGACTCTCTATGCACACACTAGCCCTAGAGATCAAAGGATGCTCTTGTTACTCTCTCACAAGCACTAGAATCACTCCAAATCCTTCACAAGTGCTATCTCTTCTTGCTCTTGGCTTTCTTTAGGCAACCTCACATGTTCCACTGCCAAGAGACCCTCAAAGGGGTGGGCAACCAGCTATTTATAGCCTTCCTTCACGAAACTAGCCGTTGCCCCAAAAAGCAGTCTGTCAGACCAGTCACCGCATCATACGGTGACACTCTAGTCACCACATCATGCGGTGACTATTTCTCCTTCAGCCTCGCTGCTGACTCTTCTGATCTCGTAGTCACCACATCATACGGTGACTGGCACCGCATCATGCGGTGACTCCTTTCTTTCCAACTTGCAGCAACTCGTCTATTCTGCCAAGTCTTCGGAAACCATACGTTGTACGGTGATCAACTCCTTGGATCACACGGTGACACTTCTTTCTCTGGATTTCCTGCCTGCAATCACCGCATCATGCGGTGACTACCACCGTATCATACAGTGACCTCTTCTCTCTGGACTTCCAGATTCTGGCAACTCTTTGGAAATCATACGGTGACCATCGCATCATACGGTGACTATCACCCTCCATCATACGATGACTTCAGCAGATCTCTTCATCTTCAAACTGCAATTCCTGCAGTCACCGCATCATGCGGTGACTCACCTTGAAGTTCATCTTGATCTCTTCTTCGATCCTTGACTTTAACTTCACCACTTCTTGGTTCCTCAAGCTTCTCTTCTGCCACCCTAGCCTCTGAGAGCCTCACATTTGCATCCAATGATCTCTACCACTAGTGTGCACTAAGAGAACCAACTCGAACCCCCTTGATAGTCCAGTTTTTCCTATGGACTCAAGCCTACATCTACACCAAGCCAACACTTGCTTGGTTCTAGCATGTCCTTAGCCGGGATCCGCCATCTTCACCGCAACTCCATCAAGTCCGTCCACGAGTTGATGAGGCAACCAATCATCGAGATATCCAATTGAGAAAAGTTAGCGTAATCTTCCATCATATGTGACCACAGACAACAACCTACAAAAGAGTTAGTCACATACAACATAATCATCCAATCACCAAAACATTCATACCTTAGGGTTTCCAAACTCCAATGGTCACGAAGCTTACACCTCCATCGCTCTCAAAGCTCTCATTAGAGGCATGCATGCATGCATGCATGCACGATGATCAGAGAAAGAAATTGAGAGCAAGCTGTTATGATGGAGTGATGATGACATTGAAGTATTGTGGCCGAGCTCTACAAAACTTGTGATGTAGCACTGGATATGGGCAGGTAGTTCAGTTTCCATTATACATGAAGCCATTCTCTAAAGATGTCTGAAATACACCATTAATATCACATATTTTGGCGAAACAGGAGGGAGCCATTTATAGAAAAAAGAATATTTCTTATTCAAGCCTATCTATTCACCAGCCTCCGGTAGCCGGCAAGCAGCAATGGAGGTAGCGCGAGACATAGGGTCCCTCGACTCCCTTCCTGTGGCTAATGGGCAGGCTCTTGCGTAGAAATTACAACGAGGTTGATGACCAGGTTACCGAGAGAGATACCTCCTTCAGGATGCTAGTTCCAAGGAGGTGATCTCTGGCGATGGTAGTAATTCAGAAATTTTGATCATTGATTTCGGTAAGTTGCTTGACCCACGATCGGCATCGGAGTAGTGCGCCAAGCTGGGATCTGCCTGCCAGAACTGGGGCTTCTTTCAAGTGTTTGTAAGTTTCTCACAAATATAGTACTTGCACATCCATCGTTCATCCATGTCCTGCCAGCATATGCATTTCTTCGATGAAATCTGCAACTGAATCATGGGAAAAAAAATGCAGCTATATGGAGTGCCACACGAAGTGACCGACAACCTGTTTGATGATTTAGCTGAGTTCTTCAAGCAGCCAACTCGAAGCCAAAAAACTATACTCACAAGCAGGCTTGAAGGCTCGGCCAGGGCCTTCTTGTTTTTGAGAACCAGAAACTGTGACTGGCCGGCAGATATATGATATATATACCTTCAGTTTCTAGCATGCGAGTTGAGGGACCTGCGGTTTTGGCCCTCTCTAGTGGCGGAGCTATGATTTTTGGTATGGGGTCAGAGGCATCGGAACAACATCAAAACACTATTCTATCAAAATGTTGCAGAATCACAATTGTGATATGTATCAAAGTGCAACAAGTTCTACATTGGCTAGAAAATTAATTTACATCAAAATCCATACTTTCTCTTTATTATTATTGCGAATATGTCACATAACACTCTAATGACCACCTTTTCGCCAAAATGCATGGGTATTCAGCTAAACATCCATGAACCCATGTAGCTCCGCCCATGGCCCTCACCCCCACGTCCTTCAGGTTATATACTTCAAGAAAGAAAAAGGAAAAGGTCCATATTACCCCCCTCAAGTATAACCAAAGTCCACATAACCCCCTAAAGTATCTTTTGGTTCATTTTACCCCTTAAACTATGTCACTTGGTTCAATTCACCCCTTAATACAATTTTTTTTTATTTTTCCATGCACAAATTGAATTTCAAATTCAAATTTTGCATGGATGTAGTGAATATCACAATGTATGTCAGAAAAATATACCATGAATTTTTTGTCGTCATTTTCAATATAATATTGTATCCCAAAGATTACTTAATTATTAAATATCTCATCCCATCAAAATAATGATAAAAAAATATTTTGTACTTTTATAACATGATTTACGATGACTACTGTCATCTCGCAAAATTGTATTAGGGGGTAAATTAAACCAAATGACATAGTTTAGGGGGTGAAATGAACTAAAAAATATTAGTTGGAAAATTACTTCGTGAGCATATGGCCCGTTGCGCACCCGGTAGTTGCCGTTATGCGGATGAACGGCGTGAGCTGGGGATCGAGTAAATGAAGCGCGCGGCGCGCGGGGCATCACTCTACGCCTCTAGGGGGCAGACGTGGTTCGGTGGTGGTTGTAAATTAAATACAAAAAAGACAGAGCAGCTCGTCTTTCTCCCTGCTTGCTGAGCTTCGCCACGCATCTCTACATGCAGATGGCTGACCCCATCTGCTGCTGTTGCTTGGAGGAGGGCACGACGCGGAGGCGCCCATGAGCACCAGGTCCTGTCGCGCTTGCTCCTGCTGCTACTGGCGTTGCTACGCTGCTGCTACGGTTTCAGTACAGAAAAGCTCCATTGCTGCAACTATGAGCTCAAAGCTGTCGTCAGATTTCACTTGAAGAAGCCACCTTTGCATTCGGTTCACCTTTTGTTCACGGACAGTGGGACTTCTTGAGGAACAGTGGCACGCCGGCCGCCTTCAGGAAACGCAGCAGGTGCGCGGCGACGTCGGACCACGCCGGCGCGACCATTGCCTCCGCGGACAGCACGGTCGACACTCTGACGCGGCCGTCGAGGCCGGCGGCGGAGAGGGCCGAGCGGAGGTTGAGCATCGCCGGGACGAGGAAGTAGGCATTGCCGGGCCCGGGGAGGCGGCCACACGTCGTCGCCGGCCAGGACGTGCGTGATCCTGGTCGCCGGGAGGAACCACGCAACATGGGCGATGACCCAGAGGTCGGCTTCCTCCTGGAACTCGGCGATGTGCTCCAGCTGCTCGTTCGGGTTGGTGGGCAACAGCCCCGCCGTGCGCCGCAATGGCGAGTACCCGGGCACCCGGAAGCATAATCAGCATCCGGAGCGTCTTCGCACACCTGAACGCCTGCCCCCGCCCCCGCTTGACGCTCCCGCTATGGGTCCACGAATGACGCTCGACGCAACGGGTAGGAAATGGAGCCGACGGCTAAACTAACGCCGCTACTTCTCTCCGCGTGAATCTCAGTACACCAGAACCCCATGGACGGTTGGATGATGGGTGTGCACGTGACAATGTGCTCACGAAATCCGCTCTCTAGATAGTTTAGGGGGTTATGTAGACT
This sequence comes from Eragrostis curvula, assembly GCA_007726485.1. NCBI lineage: Eukaryota > Viridiplantae > Streptophyta > Magnoliopsida > Poales > Poaceae > Eragrostis > Eragrostis curvula. The sequence goes on from CM017443.1 coordinate 31,311,961, forward strand.
TTGACTATACTTGAGGGGAGTAATTTGGACTTTTTCCAAAGAAAAAGGAGTTCGGTCCAAATCTCTCTCACTCGTGTCCTGCCACCCCCTGCACCTCCCCCTTCCCTAGCCTTGAACATGAAGGTAATGGAATCGGAAGTAGCAAGAGAGAAACAGCCGGACGAGATGGCACAAGCAAGAGAGAAGCAACACCAAGAAAAGGAGTAGTTGAGAAAGCAAAATGAGACAAATGCTGTTCTACGTCATGTGTTTGGCCTTGACAAGTAGTACGTTAATCGTAACCCTTGATAGCATCTTGGCGTAAGTTATTTGCTAATCGCCTTGACATGTGACTCTGGCTGGACGTTTGCAGAGTAGTAATGTGATGTTGATATGCAAACTTAGGCTGAATCTGATTTTTGGTAACTGTATGTGAATCCTAATGTTGATATTCTAAGACTTGGCCGTATGGTGAATTCTCATATTTGGGGATTGGGCTATAGAATTATGATACTTGGTAATATAATTGGTAACTAGGGTGTATGTGAATTCTGATATTCGATTTTGTGGGCTGTTTGTGAATTTGGATGGGCTCTATGTGAATTCTAATTTGCTGTTTGGTGAATGATTTAAATGTAACTTGGCTCAGCCCTCGACGTGAAACAGGGTCCATACCAGTTTAGCCCACGTGAAAAATTGCTGAAAAGGCCATAAGAATCAGGCATGTTAAAAAATTGCTAAAAAAAACTTATATGTCTATGTGAATTCTGATATTCGATTTTGTGGGCTGTTTGTGAATTTGGATGGGCTCTATGTGAATTCTAATTTGAATTTGGATGGGCTCTATGTGAATTCTAATTTGCTGTATGGTGAATCATTTAAATGTAACTTGGCTCAGCCCTCGACGTGAAACAGGGTCCATACCAGTTTAGCCCACATGAAAAATTGCTGAAAAGGCCATAAGAATCAGGCATGTTAAAAAATTGCTAAAAAGACTTAAATGTCTGGTCTGTGTTCATGGTTTTTTGCTGAGCTAAACTGTATTGCGCATCATAATCAGTGATGATAGAATAAATATCACAAAGAATTATGAGGAAAATGCAAGTTTTCGTCGCAGAAGGTGATTCTAAATGTGCAATAGCTGGCGAACACAGTTTTGTCGCTCTAACGTCACAAAATGTTCATCGTGAAATAAAATCTATTTCTTATGACATTATTCAATTGCCATAGAAAGCTATATCTCTTGTCGTGTGCCATGCCTCCGCTCCATGCCCTAGGACTGGCGCCCGCCCAACACTAGCCGCCATCCCCTTCATAGCTAGGAACGCAAGGAGGGCCGTAACACATGATCTCTAGTAACCAATAAAAATGAGTTAACCTAACTTAGTATTTCAGTTAGAGCGTTCTCAATGGGCTCCCTTAGAGCTAGCATATACAATGAGTTAATGTAACTTAGTATTTCAATTAGAACTTAGTATTGCTAGCCCTTGTTCAAGAACTAGCGCTACCAGGAATTGAGAGTGTTGTGCGGTCGCCACTTCATGCAAGAGCTAGCTGACAGCTGAATCTTAATCAGTTTTACCTTGGAATGCTCTTAGTGAGACAACTTTTGATTACCCCGTACATGATGGATTTATGTAATCTGGCAGTTCATTTTAGCTTGGAAGAATGGTAATATGGAGCAAAAACATCCGTCCCTATCAACTATATGAGAGATGGGTAGCGCACGGCTTTATCAATTAGTAGCGGAAATGGTGAGTTAGTTGGGAGAGTTAACGGTAAGCATCACACAACGGCAAAAGGAGGGGAAAGGAACATACTCTATATTATGTGCACTGTCGTATCAATTAGTAGCGGAAATGGTGAGGTAGTTGGGAGGTTAACGGTAACGATCACACAACAACAAAAGGAGCGGAAAGGAACATATACTATATAGTATGTCGAAGGTGGAGGATAATATCGCCATCATGCATGATAGATCATGGACGTGGACAAAATCTAGTTACTGTTTTTGTTGATTTCGTTTTTTTCCCCCTCCGATCACACATACCACGTTTACTACACACGCAAACCACGCAGCGCTCCTCTATGACACACCAACTAATGAATCTGTCGAGATACTTACAAGTTCAAATCGTGGGCACTCAATTGATCTCTGATAAAACCCTGCATCAAATGTCATTTATGTTGCTGTGCCGCCAACTACCAATTACTCCTTTATATAAGTTATAGGTCTGTGTTGCTTGCAGCACTCAAGCAGCACACACACTTGTTTGTGTGGCATATATAGAAACTAGCAATAATAGTCTCTCGTATCACAGTGAGCATGGATGTCCAGAGTACTAGAGCCGTCGCACCAATGCCACTGCCATTGCCGCCACTTTCCGTGGACACTTGTTTGCGAGTTGGGGCAAGCGGAGAGGCGGATGAGCCGTTGAGCCCCACGGCCCGCATGTTCCACGATTTTTACATCGTTGCTGTGCTCGGCGTTGCCACTCCCATCGACCTTGACACCACACGTGCTGGTCTCGAGGCCACCCTCGTGCGACACCCTCGCTTCTGCAGCATCCGAGTATGTGTAATTGTGTACTCCGCTGCTTCCGTTCTTGAGCCGATATTAAGTTTTTGATGAATATGTCACTAACTAATTTACAGCCATAGGTACTACGATTCCTCATTAAACAGTGGCATTATAAGTCATGCAAGTTAGTATATTATGTTTGCACTTGATGATGGATCGATGATGACTTAAAGTGGATCGAGGAGCATGCAGGTGATGGACGGACCAGAGCCACGATGGGTGCGGACCACGGTGAACCTGGACGACCACTTGATCATCCCCGACCTTGACCCGGCCGCCATCTCGGCGAATCCCGACAAGGTCCTGGAGGAGTACGTGGCCTCGCTGTCCACGCTTCCCATGAACCTCTCCCGGCCGCTGTGGGAGCTCCACGTCCTCGACTTCCCGACCTCCGAGGCGACGTCCGCCGTCGTGTTCCGCATCCACCACGCCCTCGGCGACGGCACGTCCCTCGTCTCCCTCCTCCTCGCGTGCACGCGGAGCGCCGCCGACCCGAAGGCCCTCCCCGCCATGCCGACCCCGCGGCGGACTGCCCCCGTCTACGGCGTCCGTCCGCGTCCGCCCAAGTCCGCGGGCGCCGTGGCGTTCGCGTCGTGGGTCGTGTCGTATCTCCTGCTCTTCTGGCACACCGTGGTGGACGTGGCGCGCTTCGTGGCCATGGCGCTGCAGCTCGTGAGGGACCCGCGCACGGTGTTCACGCCCGTCGAGGGCGTCGAGTTCAGGCCCAAGCGCTTCGTCAGCCGGAGCCTCCCCCTGGAAGATGTCAAGCACGTCAAAGCCGCCCTCGGCTGCGTAAGTCTATCATGAAGTTGGCGTCTATGCGTTCCATGAAGTACATAGAGCGAATTTGTGCTACTTTTTTATTGAATTTCCATCTGTTTTGATTATTCCATGAAACACAGACGGTAAACGATGTGCTGGTTGGAGTGACATCTGCTGCTCTATCACGGTATCACTTCCGGAAACTCGGTAAGTGCGCATGGCGCGAGCTACGGAGAGCCCCCATCCCTCATGTAGGAAAAGGTTATGTGAGATATATACTGTCTGCCTGCCACAGGTGATGGCGACGCCGCAAAGAACACCACGTGCTTAATAAGATCAGTCCTATTCGTCAACATTAGGCCCACGTCTGGCATACAAGTAAGCAAATGATATAACATTATATATAGTACTGTGCTCGATCTATAATGATTTCCAAGTACGATATTTTCACTTTTATAGTACTCATGGATTTCTGTACGTGTGTTGAGCAGAAGTTAGCTAAGATGATGGAGTCAGGTAAGCATAATGAACTGAAATGGGGAAATAGGCTTGGCTACATCATGCTTCCGTTCAGATTGCCATGCATGATGATCCTCTGGACTACGTCCGCAATGCAAAGAAGACAGTGGATAGAAAGAAACATTCGTTAGAAGCAATCGTCACTCATGCGGTCACAGAAATGGTCACAAAACTTTTTGGAATTGAGGCAACTCTCTTTAGTTCATCCCTCCTCTATCTTAATCATTAAACGCCCCCTTTATATGGATCATCATGTTACCTCTTGCCTATATGTTTTTTTTCATTTGAAAGATAAATTGACTGCAGGTATCAACTGCTCTCTTCCATCGTATGGTGTCAAGTACTACCGTTCAGTTCTCCAACATGATAGGTCCAGTTGAGCCAATAGAGTTTTACGGTCAACGCATCGTCTACATTGCACCTAGTGTCTTCGGACATCCATCGGTGAGCTGCTATACCGTATATGATGCCATTTGTGTAACAGTTAAATCATTAGGTATATTGGGTTTACACTCTATATACAGTGACATAATAGCATAGGAGTATGTTACAATCCACAAGCACCTTAAGTTTGTTGCGATGATGTTTATCGTACCAAATCAAGCTTCATAATTACTTTGTATTACGCTGTAGCTCTTCACTAAGTATGAAAATACATACACACATTTATACCAGCATCGAATTGTGCAGTCTTTATTGCCTAATAACAACAATATTGATCATTTGCCGCCTTCTTTTGTACATATATGTGTAGGCACTGACTATACATTGGCAAACTTACACGGATATGATCCTTGCAGTGGATGATGCACAGTTTCCAGATTCTTTTTTTTTGAGAAATTACACAGTACAACTCAGACACTCACAACGCACGCACACTCACCCCTATGAACGCACATACGCAAACCCTACCCCTATGAGCATCTTCGAAGACTGAGCCGGCAAATTCTCCAGATTCCCGAAGTCACCACTGGCGCCTCGCTGTCGACGACCACGTCGCCTACCGCTGAAAGCACAAATGCCGTTAAATCCTAGAAAATTCGCTCCCACCGGGAGTCGAACCCAGGACCTCAAAGGTGTTACTCGGATGCCTTAACCGCTAGGCCAAGACCCCTTTCACCACAGTTTCCAGATTCTCATCAGCTACTAGATGATTTTGCTGAATCCTTGAGAATAATAAGGCATGCAGCATGAGCTACTCAACTAATATTGCTCATGTCAGAAGGAACTAAAGCATGCGCTCTATTCGAATACAGTTAAGCCTTGTGAGCTATGAACAACATCAAAGAAATCCGCCTATATATGTGAGCAGTAGTCAAACACGTAATACAAATGGGCAAAGTTACAATAAAAAATAGTATCCCTTTTCTCCTATTCCTTTAAGATATATAGTATGTGTCAATTGCCGAGTGCTAGAGATAGAGCGCGCACGCTTCATTGCTTCACCAGAAGTTGCAAGCAATCAAAGTACAACTCAAACCATTTGGTGTTCTGTACGATGTGTGTGATATTATATATTCTCCCTGTAATAAGAGTGAAGCATGGAAGAATTAAACTATGAGGTACTTTCGTGTGAAGACTCTGCAGATGGCCTGTGAAAAATGTACTTCTACCGAGAGTATAATCAATAAAGTTACGTGTTTACTTCCTTCTTTTTCAATTTATTGTCGTTAGGAGTAATTCATTTTTTAACAAGAGTTGTCCTAATGACAACAACTAAAACAGCTTTGATGGACCAATATTTAAATCCTATTTTGCTTATGTTCATCGAGTACTCCGGTCGGCCGAACGGTTTGAGAGACTTTCGTGTCTATGTTCTTGGAGCTGCTTAAATCCCTTGGGCCAAAAGGGTGCTCCACGTCAGTGACTGAAACCCATCCGCAATCGGAGGACCAGTGTATAGGAATTGGCCCTGTCCTTCACCTCGAAATAATCCAAACTAGCAATCTACCGGGAATTAGTACCCGAGTGGGAAACTGCGCTGAAAAATGCTCTTACTTCTAAATGAACATTGGAACTAAGGGGACACAACTTTGGCCAAGCTTTGTTGCTTGATGAAATTGTGGCTAATGTTGTAATCCTCTAGAGGTTCTAAAAAGAAGAATCTTGTGTACCCATTATTGATTATAGTGGAAGTTTGTAGTGCACGGTTGGTTCAATGGTTTTTACTCCTCACATTGAGGAGATCTTCCACGTAAATCATTGTGTCACTTGTGCATGTGTGATTGATTCTTCCGTTGCTTACTGTTGGTGCTTGATCTCCTCATTGTTCAGCACAAGAGGAGGAAGTGATATTTTTTTTGTGTGTGGTTAGAGGAGGGAGTAATATGTGATAATTGTGTTGGTTACCTCCCCACAGATGTACGTCATCGTCAGAATATGGTGACGAACAACAGCTGCTCTATGCATGGAGCTCATGACTCACGGAGGCCCTCTTTATAGAATGTCATATGTCTCGATGCTCACAGAGTTTATACGCCACATGCATGTTAAAGTCATGAACTCAACTTCTCTGCTCATGAGGAATTGACTCAGATAGTTGCTTCTTGGGGAGGTTCATTGTTAACCTAGAGCTGTGGAAACCAAGTCCAAGGGAAAAGAAGGTCACACAGGAGCCAGATACCTTGAAAAATAATAAATAGATTTATATTGGATCTAATTGCATTAATTCTAATGCAAGTTCAAAGGGTCCTGAAAACCATGCATGTTACGATTAGAGATCTGATGGTTTAAAACCATGTAAACCATCACACGCATGAGTTCTGGTGGTACAACGCGGTCGTATAAATGGGTGAAACGTGGCCCTCAAAATTGAACACAACTCAAATGGAGTTGCTTATGCCAGTCTCAATGCACCTTTTCATTTCACTCTTTTCAAGACTATTTTTAGGTAAAGGAGTCAGCTTTTTCTTTCATTTAGATGAAAGATCTCCCAAACAATATGAAAGTTTTTCATCTCTCTCATCATAATTAACTTACCAAATCAGCAAAAGATACACACATAACATAATATTTAATGCAAATAAAAGGCCCCATTGACACGAGCCTTAGTGCAGAGGGTCCAGCGGCGTGCAGGGAAAAACAAGCATGTTTTCACAAAAGCACGTGTTTGAAACCATGTGAACCCGTCGGGCGAACGTCGTACAGCACGTATTAAATGTTGGAGGTGCCGCGAAATCCCCTCGGCCAACCCGGTTGCTCCAGTTCAGCAAATGCAATCACGTCCACCATCGGAGGACCAGTGGTGGATGGGAACCGGCCCTGTCCTTTGCCATGAATTAGTCCAAAAACTTGCAAGCAACCACCAGCAGCCACAAGGTACAAACAGCGCATCATGCTACAATCCTAGCACGAACTGGCATCATATAACATCTTATCACTTCATAACTTCAGAGTTAACAAAGATAACACAGATCACATCAGCGCCCTAGCTACCTTCCCATGGAGCACCAACGTTCATCGGCTTCATCCTTGGTTGCCGTAGTCCTCGCCACCGCGCTGTTCCTCGCAACCATTCTCCTCCTCCTCCGCTCCGCCGTCAGCGCCACACGCGCAACAAGTCTTACAACAAGCTCCCGCCGGGCCCTCGGCCGTGGCCGGTGATCGGCAACCTGAACCTGATCGGCCCGCTGCCGCACCACTCCATCCACGCGCTCTCCTCGCGGTATGGCCCGCTCATGTCCCTCCGGTTCGGCTCCTTCCCCGTCGTCGTCGGCTCGTCGGTCGACGCGGCCAGGTTCTTCCTCAAGACGCAGGACCAGGCTTTCATCGACCGCCCCAGGACGGCGGCCGGCCTGTACACGACGTACAACTACTCGGGGATGCTGTGGGCGCCCCACGGCGCGTACTGGCGCCAGGGCCGCAAGCTGTGGCAGGCTGAGCTCATGAACGCGCGGCGCCTCGCGTCGCTGGAGCACGTCCGCGCCGAGGAGGTGCAAGTAATGCTCAAGGACTTGTACGCTGCTGCCGGCGGGCAAGCGGTGGTGGTTGCGGTGAGGGAGCACCTGTACATGCTGAACCTGAACGTGATCTCGCGCATGGTGCTGGGTAAAAAGTACGTCGTGGACGGGGCCAGCTCGTCCACGACGCCGGAGGAGTTCGGGTGGATGATCGACGAGCATTTCTTCCTCAACGGCGCGCTCAACATCGGGGACATGATCCCGTGGCTCGGCTGGCTGGACCCGCAGGGGTACGTCAGGAGGATGAAGGAGGTGGCCAAGATGTTCGACCGGTTCCTGGAACACGTGCTCGACGAGCACAACGAGCGCCGGCGGAGGGAGCGCGCCGCGTTTGTTGCCGCGGACATGGTGGACGTGCTGCTGGAGCTCGCCGATGACCCGAACCTCGAGGTGCCAATCGAGCGGGACGGCGTCAAGGGGTTCACTCTGGTAAGTGTTGCTGTATCCCGTCATTTTTTATCGATCAAGTATTATATATGCAACAAAACTATAGCTCCATTGTTGAACCTGTATTTTCTATGTACGCACTAAGTACTAACTGAAAGTAACACGTGCTACCTCATCATGCAGGACCTCATCGCCGGTGGCACGGACACCTCGGCGGTGACCGTCGAGTGGGCACTGTCAGAGCTCCTGCGGAATCCCGAGGTCCTCGCAAAGGCCACCGAGGAGCTGGACCGTGTCATTGGCCGCGACCGTCTCGTCACGGAGGGGGACATCCCGAGCCTCCCATACTTGGAAGCCATCGTGAAGGAGACGATGCGCATGCACCCGGTGGCACCGCTGCTGCCGCCGCGCCTGTCCCGCGAGGACACCTCCTTCTCCGGCTACCACATCCCGGTGGGCACGCGCGTCCTCATCAACGTCTGGGCCATCAGCCGCGACCCCGCGGTGTGGGACGCGCCCGAACAGTTCCGGCCCGACCGGTTCGTCGGGAGCAGCGTCAACGTGAAGGGCCACGACTTTGAGCTGCTGCCGTTTGGGTCTGGACGCCGGATGTGCCCGGGCCTCGGACTCGGGCTGAGGATGGTACAGGTGACCCTGGCCAACCTAATTCACGCGTTCGAGTGGAGGCTCCCCGACGGTGTGGTGGCGGAGGAGCTCAGCATGGAAGAGAAGTTTGGGTTAACCGTGCCGCGCATGGTCCCGCTCGAGGCTGTCGCTAAGCCCAGGCTCCCTGCTCACCTCTCCGCTGGGCCATGATAGATAGATACTCTCTCTATTTATTTTGATGTCGTTTAGGACACAAATTTTAGCTTCCAACTTAAATCGATGTCCTAACGTCATGAAAATAAGTAGTATGAACGTAGTAAGTGATACGTCCATACGTATCGTGTCAATTTGAGATTTAGGCCCTTCAGTGCATCCATATATACAGGCCGGATGTAGAAGACAAACAACCCAGGTAGGCAGGGCCCAATTTCCTCGGAATTCCTAATGCCGCCCTACCGTAGGTGATCTGGTTTGGTTTGGGAACAAGTTCCAAACTTTAAATAAATTCTTGTCCCAAAACGTAACTCAGTTTCTAAATTCGTTTGAACCATTGTAGCCTTCACTTGTTTTGAGATTCATGTCGGGGGAGGACAGAGCGCGCAGCTATTGAAAACGATGTATACCTAATATTTTGATTATATGTTCCATATGAAATAAAACTAGGATTAGTGGGCGCGCTCCGCCGCGCATGATTATGAGGAATTATATGTGAAGAATGGACACAAAGCTTGCTTAGCGTAGTTGGTTTGGCCACTTATTTCCTAATAGAGGTTTCAGGTTCAATTCTCCACGCCTCCCTTGACATATATTTTTTTGAACAAATGCTTCTTTCTCCTTGTGTTTCGATGGGCCAGATGCAAGGGCCAGGTATGACGAAATTACCAGACGGCCCAATTGAAGGATCAGGGAGAAGAAAAGGCCCAGCAAAGGAGGAGGAAGAGAATCCATGCCCGCGGACCATCAGAAGAGAGACAATGGGCCGTAACGAACAGGCTACAACCCAGTACAATTCAGATGACGCCCAGGCCCATGCGCGGTAGAAGGTGGGAGTGGGACGGTAAAAACGATGTGTCAACTCCGGAGCCAGCCACATCGACCAAAACGCTGTGGGGAGCTCCAGTCTCCCACAGTTGAAGACTAGTATATGCTTGCTCTTAATTAATTACAGTTTCATTATGTTTCGTAATATTATAACAAGTGCATATTGTTGAAACAAATTTTACTTAGTTTCATCTAGATTAAACTAGTTTCTTCTCTCTTCATTGTTAACTTACTATATCATCAAAACTATCAATATGGTAGATCATTTATTGAAAATGAGACTCCTTTGGGAGTAATCTTATAGTGCATTTACATTTGCTGACTCTGCTCTGGAAGTATTTGTCTCAAAATGTTTATATATGGAGGAAATCAAGGGTATAGCTATCGGAAAAATCTAGGGGGAGACTTAGTTGCTAGTGAATCTGATGTGGGACTTCCTCCATTCTTTTCGGGTCACTCGTAATCACTTTAACAACAAAGCGCTCATCCCTTGCTTGTTGCTTCACGTTCTTTCTATTCCATCCCAGTATACTACGGGATTAGCAACTAAGATAATATGTCAAATAGTAGAGAAAGATGGACGAGTGGCTAGACATGGTGTAGGGCTGCTCGTCTTGCCATAAGTTATTGACCAATACCAAATGTGACAACCTGACTCAACGAAGAAGCAAGCCAACCTTTCATGCTTTTGACGACGATTGATGACCGACGACCCAGGATAGGAGAAATGCTAGAGTCACGTAATGAACTCACGCAATTCCCACGCACATGCATTGATTAGGAAATTGTTTAGCTTGATTAGGAAATGCATTGATTATTTCAAGTGACACGTCAGATTTTTTTGTAAACGGTGAATCAATGATGAACCAATAGCATGATGACATGTCAGTATGTGCGTGGGAATCACGTGAGTGCATTACGTGACTGTAGCATTGCTCTCCAGGATAGCGGGAGGGGTTTGGGTTACCGGGGGGCTCTTTTCCCCCAACTATAGCAATTTGTGAGGAGTGTCGGTCAACACAGCCTCCTCAGATTTGGAGTCCCTAGCACTGCATGTTAGTTCGGGTCTGCATGTGCTGTTCAAGGCGCTGCTTCTGTCCACGTCCTCAAAGAGGACGTCTTTGTATTACTTCATTTTTAATACAAAGACAATATTTATAAAAAAAGATTGCAAAATGGACAGAGTAGGAGAAACACGTTGCAGTTTTTGTTTTTTTTTTTGAGCTGAGAAACACGTTGCAGTTGGGAGGAGGTGATATAATGAACAGGATGGGCGGGACGAAGTTTGAGGAAGACGTGGGCAGCTGAGAATTATTCAAGTGATCTGCGTGGTGAATGCACAACAACCAAATAAATGATCCGTTGCTATAAAATCAGGGCAGCCTTCCACATGCCTCCCCCAATAGCATACGCGCACACATAATAAAACACACACAAAAGGGGGGAAAAACACAGGTACCTAAGCGGAATGGATGCCGGAGGTGCTAAATCCGCCGCGCGTCGGCAGCGGCCACCGCTTTCGGTAGACACTCGTAGAGTTGGAGTAAGCATGGAGGAGCTGGGCGAGCCCCTGAGTCCCACAGCTCGCTTGTTCCAAGATCTCTTCATAGTCACCGTTCTTGGTCTCGGGACACCAATCGACCTTTGAATCCTCCCGCGCCGGCCTCGAGGCCACCCTATTGCAACACCCTCGCTTCTGCAGCATAAGAGTATGTATAGTTGGGACACTCTCGCTTCTACAGCACACTACATTAAGTGGAATTTTACTAGCTAGTACTCCTACCTGTCTGTCATTGTGTTTCTTTCTGATACTACTTTGTAAATGGGTTCAAGGCTAAATTATCGAAACCGTTTACCGTTGTATCATAATACTATTTAGTCGTGTCTCCAGAATACTTCTAGCTATAGTAATATGAACCTTGCTCTAAATTATAATGCCTAGCTAACTAGGCTGACGATGTCTTAAACTACTGGACGAGCAGGCGATGGAAGGGCCAGAGCCACGATGGGTGCGGACCACGGTGAACCTGGACGAGCACTTGATCATCCCCGACCTTGATCCGGCCGCCATCTCTGCAAATCCCGACAAGGTCCTTGAGGAGTACGTGGCCTCGCTGTCCACGCTTCCCATGAACCTCTCCCGGCCGCTGTGGGAGCTCCACGTCCTCGACTTCCCGACCTCCGAGGCCACGTCCGCCGTCGTGTTCCGCATCCACCACGCCCTCGGCGACGGCACGTCCCTCATCTCCCTCCTCCTCGCGTGCACGCGGAGCGCCGCTGACCCAACAGCCCTGCCGGCCATGCCGGCCCCGCCGCGTCGAACTGGACCCATCTACGCCCCGTCGCGTCTCAAGGGGTCTGCGGGCGCCATGGCCTTCGCAGCGTGGGTGTTCTCGTACGTCCTGCTCGCCTGGCACACCGTGGTCGACGTGGCGCGCTTCTTCACGTCGGTGCTGCTCGTGCGTGACCCGCGCACGGTGTTCACGGCCGTCAAGGGCGCGGAGTTCAGGGGCAAACGTTTCGTCAGCCGCGGCCTCAGCTTTGTGGACGTCAAGCACATCAAGAACGCCCTCGGCTGTGTACGTAACATCTCTTGTCTGCTCATTTTTAAGGCATGTTTGTTTTCTGAGGCTAAACTGCCCTGTCATATTAAAAAGAATATTACTATTTAGAAGTATTAAATAAAGTCTAATGACAATACTTTTGTTGACAGATGGGTGCTAATTTACGAAATGCATCTAATGAGCCAAATTAATCTATGTTTTGGTATAGTGATGCTACAATAAACATTTGCTAATCATGGCTTAATTACCCTTATTAGATTCGTCTCGCAAATTAGCTCAGGGTTCTATAATTAATTTTGTAATTAGACTTTATTTAATACTCTTAAATATAAGATTCTTTTTTATATGACGTGACTAAATTTTAGCCTCAACGAAATGAACAGGCCCTTAATTAATAAAAGGAAGCTTGCATTACGAACCATGTTATTCTGAATAATTACGCTACACTTGGACTCGGTAGTTGGTACACCAATTTTTTAATTCATCGCCATCATTTTTACATGTCCTTGTAACTCAGCATTACATTGGAAATGTTCATTTGTTTCGATGCACAGACAGTCAATGACGTGTTAGTGGGAGTGACATCTGCTGCTCTGTCACGTTATTACTTCCGAAAACAAGGTGAGTTATATAAGCAGGCGCTTGCTGCTGCTATATGTACGTTTCCCTTTTATATAGTGTGATTATATGATATTTACTATATTATCACCATACCTAGTGTTTCATGGCATCAATATATATTTTCTTGATCTCATTGTAACCGTTAGCAGTAAGCTTTATTAGCTCAATCATGTCATATCATTCGAAACCAAAGCCCTCTAAACATCTAACCGATATGAAGGGGAAATCAATGTACACACAAAAAAATCAGGTATTGCTTTTACTTAAAATGACTTATAGAGGGAAAGTCAAAGTAAAAATGACTTTTACAGGGCTTTATGTAATTTTTTCGAATATGAATATATGAGATGTTTGCAACTATAATGGTTGTGCACATATATCGGCATGTTCGGCAGGCTGAATCGCAACTGTTATACTGTAGCGGCTGCTGAAGAAATAACTAGAATATTGTAGCTGCTGCTGCAGCCAGGCGAACAAGCTGTATATCTCATTACTATTGCAGAAGTTATACTTTCTTCATCTAGAAAAATAATTGTGTGAAATATTTTCAAATACAACCAAATTGTACCACTTTTGTATTTAAAAAAGTTATGATATGGAAGGCACACTTATAAAAAAAAACTAAGGGCAATTAAATACCATATTGGCAATGCAGTAATTATTGATTGTGTTCCATTAACAATTTGGCCATATGAATCCATATTGGATAGAGGGAATTATCCTTGCCATAGAGGTAAGTCAAGTTCAATCCGCCTTTATGTATTAATAATTGAGTTGATGGGTGTGGAATGATAAATGAGCGAATCTCTAGCTAGGTAAGACTGATATCTGTCTGAGAAAAGAAATGTGTTACTAATGTAATATTGGTGACACTTCCCTCAGGCCATGCAACAACGGCAGACGTGTGCTTAAGATCAATCCTTGCAGTCAACACAAGACCAACGCCTGGCTTACATGTAAGTCAAGTGTAAATTATTTCTCTACATTTTCAAATGTTGATAAGTTTATGCTCTTATTATACCGTGTACTACTATTGAATTAATGTTTATGCACAAAAATTTTAAACTTGATCTTGCCAAACTTATCATTATGCCAAATTCTAATATCACCAATTATGTGGAGCAGAAGTTAGCTCAGATGATGGAAAATGGTCAACACAATAACGTGAAATGGGGAAATCAGGTTGGCTACATAGTACTTCCATTCTACATTGCTATGCATGACGACCCACTTGAATACATCCGCAAAGCGAAGAAGATTGTGGATAGGAAAAAGAACTCTTTAGAGGCCATCTTCACTCATGTAACTGCAGAAACAATGACCAGACACTTTGGTGTCAAGGTACACACTTACACGCCTCTTTCTCTTGTGTTTGGTTCACGGAATATCCCTACTAAAAACTATAAGTCACCTATTAATCAGTCTAATTGAATGCACCATCGTCATATGTTGCCTTCCCAACATTTTGTTTATTTGAGTGCTTACAGGTATCAGGAGTTCTCTTCCATCGTATGTTATCTAACACCACATTTGCGTTCTCTAACGTGATTGGGCCAGTTGAGCAAATAGAATTTTATGGGCAGCCTATCGTCTATATTGCACCACAAGTCTATGGAAATCCATCGGTAAGTTCCAAAACAATGTTAATTTTCATAAAAATGATAATGTGATAGTTAATTGGATTAATTTCTTACGAATCATTGCAATTTCACTGAACCCCTTGATACATAGATAGTGTGCAATTTATACATTGTAGCAGCAAATGCGACAATGTTTTAGCCATAATTCACACATAAATTTCCAGTACTACAAAATATCCCCAAACATATGCAACAGATATAATTAAATAGTGATTTAAGTATATGTTATCTTTGTCCCTGCTAATTCCTCTTAACGTCAACTGAAAGAAATGTTTCCCGTGCTTGTGCACTTGCTTCTTACTAGTTGGGATGGTGAATAACACGTATGGGGCACATCAGATAGCTGTCGCATCACAACAACAGAAACCTCCTGTAGTGGCGGGTGAAAATGCACTATAGCGACGGACCCAGACAACCGTCGCTATGCTTGTGTCGCTAGAAATTAAGAACTGCAGCAACGGTTCAAAATAACCGCCGCTACAAATTGATTAGTAGCGACGGATGGTAGCAGCAACCGTTGCTACAAATTGATTTGTAGCGGCGGACACTGCCATCACCCGCCGCTACTATGGATTTAAAAAAACAAAAAAAAAACGAGGAGCCCGACGCCCTGGTGGCTGGACGCCGATGCCTCCGCCGCCGTGAACGCACACCGGCGTCGCGCCGCGCCGGCCGGTCAGGAGAGCAGGTGGTCGCGCCCGCCCGACGCGACGTCGTGCCGACGCCAGCCTGATGCAACGCCAGCCCGCCGCCTTGCCGCGCCAGCCCGAGCCGCCGCCGCGCCCGCGCCAGCCTGGTGCCGCGCCGTCCGACGCGACGCCGCGCCTGCCCGAGCCGCCGCCGCACCCCATTAGCCCGACGCCGCGCCCGCTCGACGCGCCGCGCCCACGCCGGCCTGGTGCCGCGCCCGCTCGAGGCAACGCCACGCCGGCCCGAGGCGATGCCGCACCCACGCCATCCTGGTGCCGCGTCCGTCCGACGCGCTGCCGCGCTAGCCTGAGCCTGCCGCCGTGCCCACGCCGGCCCGATGCCGCGCCAGCCGACGCAACGCCACGCCCACGCCAGCTCGATGTCGCGTCCGCAGCCTCCGCCGAGCCGGGCCGGGGCCGGGGTCGTGGTTGCCTCGCCGCGCCGCTCCAGACAGGGGTCGCGGCCGCCTCACCGCGCTGCTCCAGGCAGGCGGCGCACGTGCGCAGGTGACGCGCGCGGGCGCTGTGCGCGGCAGCTTGCTGCACGGTGCAAGCGCGGCTCTGCAGCCGCGGCGGGCGCGAGCGGCGCTGGACGAGGAGGCACGGAGGCGTGACCTGCGGGACACACGGGCGCGTGCTCGAGCGGGCGTTGGTCAGCGCGTGGGCGAGCTGCTGTTGACTTGCTGCCCGTTGCTCGCTGTCGTGCATTGCTACTTGTGGATGATTGGGGATTGAAGAGAGAGAAGAGGAAGAAGGACGATTGGAAAAGGCTGCTGATGTATGGCCGGTGAAGTGCTGTGGTGGAGCTGCTGATGTGAGTTGCATCCTGCGGGCTGTTGCTCGTGTGAGAGAAGTGCAGGAGAAAGATCAGAGAGAGGTGGAAGAAGAGAGAGAGAGAGAGTTGCGGGAGAGCGGTGGAAGAGGAAGACGGTGGAGGATTCGGGTGGCTTGGACTGGACCAATGAGAAGCCACTATTTGGAATGGACGGATTGCTGACGTGACCATTTGTGTTTTCTTGTTTCCTTTGTGCGTTTATTTTGAGGTGATAAACAATTTCAAATACAAAAGTTGTCAACTAAAAAGTTTTATATTTCGTCGAGGTCTACAAATTTCATTTTGGTAACTTCTCCATCCGAGGTCGTTTACAAAATTTAAAATTTAAATTTAAGAAATTCAAATTTAAAATGTATTTTTTGTTAGCAAAATTAATTTACATTAAAAAATGTTGAACTACAAAGTTGTATAACATCTAAGGATATGCAATTTTTATTTTGGCCATGTATTCATCCGACATAGTAGTAGTAATATTATTCACAAATCTTATATATTTGTCTTATAGTTTCATACAACTATATGATAGATGTAGATTTTATGAATAAATTTACAATCACTTTGTTGCATCAAGAAATGATCGAAATAAGTGTTGTATATCTTGAGAAGTTATACAACTTTGTAGTTCAACACATTTTATTTTGAATTCATTTACGGCTTCAAAATATTGTTTGAATTTTGCTTTGCCAAGTGTTAAAAATAATACACTCGGTAAACATAGGTTTTCTCGCAGTGAAACATGAAAACATACATTATCACATGAAAGAGCATGATTTTAGAAAAATATAGAAAAAAGAATCATCAAATTCGGAGTTCGTATGTGGGAGAAATACTACTTACAATTTTTAACTCTGGATTAAAAAAATCATGAAATATTCTTTTGTTTCATGGTCTTTTATTTGTAGCCGCGGTTCACATTACGAACCGCGGCTAAAAATCGATTTGTAGTGACAGGTCGTAATGTGAACCGCGGCTAAAAATCAATTTGTAGCTGCGGTCCGTAATGTGAACCGCGGCTACAAATGCTCTCTTTGTAGAGACGGTTGATGGCGTCAACCGTCGCTACAAATGATTTATAGCGATTTGTAGCGACGGTTGACGCCATCAACCGTCGCTATAAATGATTTATAGCGACGGTTCATTTGTACGGTGCCCCGCAATCCACTGTAGCGGCGGTTGAATTTCAAAACCGTCGCTACGGGATTTTAGACACTGTCGCTAAAGGACGTTTTTGTTGTAGTGCATGTTGTCCCATAGAGAGACTGCACAATCGAGTACCACACAACTCGTCACACATCGTGGCCTTATGTGTGTGACTTTTCTTTGGCTTTAAGAACATATATGGCAAAGAACGTGGATCATTTTTATATATTCGTTCATTTGTAGGCACTCAATGTGGTTTGGCAAAGTTACGGGGATACTATCAGGATTGTCCTTGCAGTAGATGAAGCACAGATCCCAGATTATCACCATCTTTTAGAAGACTTTGCTGAATCATTGAGAAAAATTAGGGATGCAACATCCACATCGTCATAAGAATTGATATTGTGGACCTATGTAATAATAATTGGACATGTATGATAATTGTATGATGTATTTCGTTTGTCCCCTCGAGATACTAGATGATTCCATGGCCCACCTGAAATTGTTCCTATGCAAAAGACGACTGATTCCAAGTTCTTACAATATATTTGAGTTGTTATCTGTATACATACATGTGAAGCATGGAAGCACCATTATTGTATTCACTTTCTTTCATAAAATGTTGAATTAAAATTTTAGAGAGACTTCTTTACTTGAACCAAAAAATCTTGAATTGTTTAATTTGAAACATTTTTGTACTTTCTGATGTGTGAAAGATTGTGGCTGTTGGTAGAAAGGATAAGAGTTTCTTTTTTTTTAAGACGTGCGGAGCACGTTTTTCATTAAGAAGAAGAAGAAGTTTGTTACAACGTGGTCAGGACTAAATCCCTTAAGGGACTTAGCAAAAGCCGACCACGAAGTAGTGATGAGTTACAAGTACAAACGACCACACACAAAAATAAGACTGGACGGAACGAAAACAAACCTACAACAAAGCTAAGATTACAAGAACCAAAAACAGACACAAGCCGCAACCGATGGGGGTGTTAAGCCCGCCCCAGGTGCGGAGAAAACAGTTTCCAAAGCTTGGAGTAGCCCGCCATCGCCTCAAAGTTGCCTTCGTCGACGATATCCTGCGCGAGCGCGACCGGTTGTAGGGCTTGGAATACATGTACCCTTTTGTTTTTTCCTTCCAAAGCCTTCACGCGACCAAGTTCTAAGCCTGCATAGGAAAAGGAGCTTCCACAGTTTGGAGACCTCCGAAACGCTCAAAAGTTAGCCTTGTTGATGATTTTCTGCGGCAAGCGACAACTTAGAACGACCTTTTACGTTCCTTTCAAAGCGCGACCAACATTAGAAGAGTATGAAAACCGAGGCGTAACAGGTTAGTTACTCTTTTTACGCGACAGGTGAAAACCCAGACTATGTTTTTTGTAAGTCACGACTTGAGGTGGGAAGAATCCTCAACAGAGACCCCTTGATCACCCCCACCGCTCGTTACATTGAACAGTAGCTAGGAGAGTCCACCGCTGAGTAGCACAAGTAGCCTGACGAAACAACCCGTCACAGCTTCACGACCCTCAAGAAAGCCTATAAGGAGGTTCCCAATCACAGCTAGGCGACGACCACGATCACGTGTACCACGTCCAGACGACGGCGACCATGACCATGTGTTCCATGTCCAAGAGGCGACGACCATGACCACTTGTCAGACAATGGCGGTGGCGACCTCAACAAGATGATCACGACCATGACCACGTGTTTCACGTCTAGACGACCACGACTCCGCGTTTCACATCCAGACAGAATCGACCACGATCACGACCTCGTGTTCTGCATTCACGCGGCGACCACGACTACGCGTTCTATATCTAGGTGACGGCAATGGCGACCACGACTAAGCGACCATGACCACTTGTACGACAACCGAACAGCGACGACCTCTGACAGGGCAACGCGTCATGAGTAGCACAGCTACACTAGAGAAGCACGCCAATATAGGAGGGGAGTGGGAACCCTAGCAGCACAACTAGCCTCAGAGATAACCCACCACACCTCCATGATCCATGAGAAAGCCATAAGGATGTTTCCAAGACTTGCTCGATGAGAACGACTAGTTAGAGCGTTTGGAAGTGGAGCCTTCCAAAGCTTTCATACGACCAAAGAAGACGAGTCAGCGAAGCGATAGAGGTACTTGAGAACGCCCGATCGTGATAGATTAGTGACCTTGAGAGCCCAGTGGAGTGCGGAGTCACGGGCTTCGAGGCTTGCTAAAGCTTTGGGACATTTTATTATTATCTATTTTTTTAAGAAAGGAGGAACTATTTATGCAACAGGAAAAAAGAAACTATATACACTGAGTAAGTTTCAAATTGTAATGCATTTTGTGCATTGAGATGAAAAATCAACTATTGTGTCGTCATAGTAATCATTATAGTTGCTTTTTTTTCCTTAAGTTCGAGACAAAACCATACTTTTAACTATGTCATGTTTTTAATAACGTTATTGCTTAGAGCCACCTTTTACTCCCTGAAGTCCGGATTGGAGCAGAAAACCAAACGTGCTACCTGCGTCTCATCTAGTAGCGAGGTCGCAACCAAATGCTACCTACGTCCCGTTGCGAGACACCGCATCGGCCGTCGCCGTACCCGGCCGGGCCGGCCGGCACGCGGACATCCCAAGGCCACGGCTTCCTGCACCATGGATGCCGTAGTAGATCGGCAGGTTCTGCACGCCTACGTAGGCCACGGTCCGGCTTACCGCTTATCCAGATCCGGTGACGTTACTCACGATGCGATGAAGAGGCAGAGGCAGATATCTCCTTGCGGGGACCTGTCTTTGTCCGTTGCGGGTCTAAATAAACCCTGCCGTCCTGCTGAAGAGCGCTCCTGAGTCCTGCCATTCCTCCACCGATCCCCCTACGCCTAATCCAACTACATGATGAAGCCTGGCGAGGTGAGTCTCTCTTGCCATCCGCCCCCTCTGAATTATTTGTGCTTTTGATCTTCTCTCCGTTCTTTGGTTCTGTTAAACCTGTGAAATTATGGGGCAAGCTCGGGCCTTTGATTGTGCCGCTTTTTTTTTGTAGATTTCTCTTTCTTAATCATGTGATAATTACATTTTATTTTTTTCCTGCACTCTGTAATCATAGATCTGTAGGTAATTTGTCTGGGGCCTGATATGGAGTAGTTTCCTGTCGGTCTTTTCTGCCAATGAATTGTTCTTTCACGAGCAGTAGCTGGCCATTCCAAGTCATAGCCGGAATTTGATACAAGGTGTTCTTTGCTTGGTCCCATTGCTTATAATTAATCTAAGACTGATAGGTGCCCTGATGTATGTAGGATGTCTCGGAATTACAAAAGTACTTCCCTTTTCACTCAAAACTTGTTTAGCTGCTCTCACTCTCAAGAAGAAGAAAAAAGAAAAGGAAGTTCGTTGAGCTGTAAACCAACTAAATCATTATGTGTGTCTGTTGGACTGAAAATGTTTGTTATGTGATTTGAATCAATAACTGCAAGTCTCGTAAGCTTTAGGACAATCCCATTGGTTTTGCAAATTTGGAAGGATAGTGTTTTGGCCTACTACACACATCGCATAAATTCAGTTTTTGTGTCTTCTAGAAATTAACTGCTAGTCCAATTTTTAGCAACACCGCATATTTGTCTCCAAAGCAATTTCTCTGGGAAGTCGTATATTAATGGCACATTGGACGATTTAGAAGATTTGTTAATATATGTCCATTGGCTTGCTCATCTGAAAACTAATTATTGTTCCATTTTGTTATGCTCCAGTTGATTAGGTATCATCTCTTTTAGCTGCAACAAAAAGAAAAGGCTGTGAGCATGGCATCGCTGAGCGCCGACCTCTTTTATGACATACTGAAGCGCCTCGATGGCGCAGCTCTGGCAAGAGCAGGCTGTGCTTGTGCTGACTTCCATGCCATATCAAATGAAGAGGACTTGTGGGAAAATGCTTGCAGATCTTTGTGGCCATCAACAAGGGGAGATGATGTTAGGAGCTTGATTATTTCTGTTGGTGGGTTCAGGAAGTTCTATGCAGATTGCTTCACCCTTATACTGAACAAAGATGTTCCTGTAGTGCAGACTAATGAAACTAACCCCTTTGCTGAAGAATGGACTGAATCTGACTACTACTATGATGATCTGGATGAGCTTGAAAACTCGTTGCCTTCAGACTTTGTGTCTCTAATCGATATATGGTACAAGGACCGTGTACTCTACTCGAAGGTCATATGGGGAGTTCCGAATTCAGATGGTGCTAATGGATGGTTCTATAACTGCCCATTCCGGATAGACTTATTTCATCAATCAACTGAAAACAATGAGAACAATAATGAAGAAGTATTCTTATCTACCATCAATGACTTACCAACAGTGCCCTCAATGGAGCAAGAAAGGAAAGATGGGAAACTTTGGAGGGAACTGAATGATGGCATAAAGTTGAGCTGGATCATTGTTAACCAGAAGATGAAGCGGGCAGTGAACCTAACAAGTTGGCACCCACTAAGTGGGCAAAGGCACTGGCCGACTGATACAGATTTTGTTCTGCGGTTTGGGTCCGTCCTTCCTGCAAAGGAGGTTCTGCCGTGCCAAGTAGCAGAATGCATCCTGCTCATGAAGTTCCGTATGACAAATATGGGGAGCGAGGACGCAGGGGAACCTTCTACGCTTGCATTGATGGAACTGAGTATGCAGATTGAAGATATGGGTGGCGTTCACCTCAATGGGCGCTGCAGCCTCCACATTCTCAAGGAGGCACTGAGCTGCCATCGGAGCAGGAACTACGACGAGGTGCTGGAGTCATGCAATTTGTATTTGAAGGCACAGAGCGAGCTGAAAGAAGAGAAGATACGTAGTGAATGCCGGTTTGACACATTCTGTATTGTCAGCGGCATTACAGTTTTTGCTGCCTTCTGCACAATGTTCTACAGAAAATTGGAGAACTGTTGACATCCTCAATACGGTTAGTTTTGAGCTTTCAATTTCTGTATGGATGAGATTGTGGGGTCTCGAAGTGTTGTCGTGCATGTTTGTACCGCTTGCGAGTATAGCCAACTTCTTGTATTGCTGATTATTGATTCACCCTCAGATCTTCAGAAACAATTCATAACCAATATCAGTTGTCACATTGCAAAGTCAAAAACAAAAATTAATGCATTTCCTGCTAGCAAAATTGAGTGGTAGCTTTCAGTAGAACTTCTCAATACAGTAGATCATGCTTGAATTAGTTTGGTTAGCAACAATTTGCATTAATATGGCACTTTTCAATGTTACCTTTCTCAAGTCTAAAATGCCTACCTGCATGCTTAAACCTATGTGCTGCTCACTCATCTAGCAAAACATCATATTAACCCTTCATGACTCATGAGCACCGCTTAGCAATTAACATTGTTAGATCAGTTAAATGGAAAAATGGTGGATAGAAACTGGAGTCTGAACATCAATACGTACCATATATCTTAGGTCCAATACATCATGACCTTGCAAAACTTCATTAGGGATACCCATTTACACCAAACGGAAAGCAGAAAATACATATGAACGGCCAGTAACCAGAACAAACTCAGAGTAGCCCAGGGTCTAAAATAGACCCTTGTATCTACGTAGCACAAAACATGTACAAAAACAAATACCCTATCCATGATGAGAATGCAGACAGCATGGGTTCTCGTCTTTCATGCTACCAGCACCACCCGTGAAATGTGCAACCACTTTAGCTCTCTAAGTGATTCATTCTGATTCCGTGCTTCAGAAAAGGTCGGCTTTCTTTTTCTGCAACTCTTGCTTCCACCTTGGTTGCTCATAGAATTCCTCTTTAGTCATGCCAAATACTGTCTGGAATTCGCTGTCTGATAAATATGTCTGCAGAAACAAAGATAGTCGTTAAAATCATTTAAACACGCCCTTAAGTTTCTCACTCTTCCTTTGTACAGGCAGGTAATCCTGCATATTTAAATTTGTACTTTTTTATACTAATATATAACTACCACCGTACAGGCTGCCCCTTTCCAGTCAAAAAAATCAGAATAACACAAGGTACCGTAAAGGTAGAAAAGTGGTGGCCATGAGTTATAACGGCCACTGCTGTTCAAAAAAATTACTCAGTCACTGTAGTTCAATTCAATGATGAGTGGCAATGAACTGATGAAAGCTCTAAAAGTTACTCAAAGTGTTGCAATCTTGGAAGGTGTAGAAAACCTTGATAAACTGAAGGCAAAGAAGGCTTCTACTTTTAGTTCTAAATAGAAGGATTTTACTGTGATTCTGATCAAGTCTTGACCTCTTTCTGTTGTCCCTCTTTTCAAGTTCAGTTTTTCCCTAGTAACTTTATATGCCTCATGTTCTTCATAAGTATCAGCAATTGTGGTAAACACTTCTGAGAAGTTACCATTGGAAACGGGACACTGAAGACAAGTTTTTAGCAAAATTTTAAAGTTTGCATACTTAGTCTTTTATTATAGACAACTTCACCTGATTACTTGTTAAAACTGAATACACAAGCAGAGAAGTTCTTGTGGGATAAATAAACACCATCAATAAATACTTAAAGTAAAGTGACCCAAAATTTTCCTTTATATAAGTACGAGAAGTATTTTTGCCCTTTGCAAGGAAATTAGACATCAAACTGAAAGAACTTTGATTTCATAGATGCAGTGAAAATAACGAACCTCTCTGCGTTTGTAGTCTATCCCACTAACAGGGTTGGTGGACTTTGATATCAAACGGTCATAGCTAAAGGTTGTTTCCCCTCCATTTTCATTAGCAGTTTGTTCCTGTGAAACATCAGGCTCTGTTCGGCCTTCTCCTGGGGCATCTTGATCTGTAAAAGTATCTGGGGACTCCTCTGCTTCAGATTGAGGAGCTACTTCAGTCTTCTCAGCATCTGCATCAAGGTGTTCAGTTTTGGCATCAAATTGAGCCAAAAAAAAATGGAAATGTAACCCCAGAAAGTACTACTTGTTTCAAGTGTTGCTCTCAGAAAGATGAAAAGACGAATCAAATTTAGGCCGATCAGTCTTACCTTCTGTTGGGGACGTCCTACTACTGCTTGGGCTTTGAGAAGATCCCTCTGCAGTCAAAACATTGGACAGTGCTGCGACAGCAGCTGCTCTTTGCGAACCTTGACCTGGACGAGAGTGTGGCTGAGGGCTGCTGGGTTTTGATGATGGATTAAGTGCAGATGTCAAGGCAGCCATGGCTGAAGCACGCTGAGTTGGGCCACCATCACCTGAGCTTGTGGGTCGCTCGTTCGACTAAAAACACACAGTATAGAGTGGTTAGCAGATAAAAGTATTGATGGTTATTACAGTTGGGAAGGAAGATATTAGCAGTACCTGTTTCCCTTGGGAAGAAGGATTTAATGCAGATGAAAGAGCTGCCAGTGCTGATGCCCTTTGAGTTGGCCCACCATCACCTGAGCTTTTAGATCCCCCCTGCACGAAGTTAGAAGTTAGAACCCTGAAGGTTACTACAAATTGAATCTACTACAAACTTACGTTTAACTGTCTACTTTTGAAATTATAAGTAACATTGTAACAAAAAATATCTACTTTTGAAATTATAAGTAACAAAAATAGCACAATTCATGTTACTTTGTAAATTGATGAACAAAAGAGACTTACCTCTGAACGCATTCCGAAAAGAACTGAGAGTTTCTTCTCAAATGAATTCCCGTGAATCTGTGTCAAGGATGAAATTTCTTAGAACATAACCTAACAAGTAACAAGTGCAAGGAAAAAATAAGTCTGCCCGAAAAAAATATAGCATATGAAAAATAAATAGAAATCCATTTTACTGCCCATTGTTTTTTTTGTTTTTGTTTTTTAGGAAACAACCCATTGTGTTTTGTTGCCAGGATAACCCTTAATTTCATTCTGAAATATTTTCATTGCTTCATATTTTATCTTAGGACATCACAAATGTTTCTCAAAAATCTTCCATCTCCCAGAGATAAATATTTTCACAATGACAGTTTATCAAAGAGGAAGGGCCTGCAAGCTGATGACCGGAACAAATACACATAGGAATCATGCCCAGACTAATTTCCCATCTTTGTAACAGTGCACAATGATTTCATATGATCAAAGATATATGTTATGTTTCTTTTTTTCTCGATTTTTAAATGTCAAAAATTCAGCAGCTAGCCTACCCAGGCCAATAACATGACTTATATCCTGCAACACAACTTCAAAGGAAGGCTCTGGAATTTATTTATCTTTTGACGAAAAAAGGCTCTGGAAGGTTTTCTTATATTCGCTTACTAATTTCAGCATGCCTTCAACTATTACAAATACATGTTCAATCCTTATCTCGAAAATGTGCATGCTGCCACCATGTTGGGCACAAACCCAGGTAGCCTCTAAATCCAGGCTCAGAAATTTGCCGCATGCATAAAATATTATTGGAAAATAAATAACTGTTGTAATGAACAATTTGTGCTGTAAGCAATTTTCAGTCTAGCACGCAAACTGGAAACGTCAAACCAAGGGCGGACATCTAAATCTCGAAGCAAAGTGAAAGACATATCTACCAATGGAAGGAAAGAAAAGTAAGCTGAGCCCACATATATTGAAAGCACAAACATGGAAAAGCTTTCTGTTTACACAAATTCAGAGGTAAAACCTTCAAAATACCAGCTATCCACAAAAACATATCATAAATAAATAGAACAGAACTATAAGGAGAACAAATTTTGCAAAATATAACAGTAAATAACGAAAGAGGGTACGTACCACAGATCGTGTGTTGTCCCAGGAGAAGTATGTCCTGAAGAAGCAAGGTTCATTCCCTTCGATGACCTTGTAGAGAGGCACATCTGCAGAAATACCTTCGAAGGCCACCGCATGTTCAACATATTTCTGGGAAGGAAAAAGTTATTGCCAGGAGTTGGACGATAATGATCCATTGAAACCGGCAAGATTCATATCATACCTGGCCAATTTCAAATGCCTTCTGTTTCTCTTTTGTCTCTACACACTGACCCATCCAAATGAAGATTTCAGAGAGTGTATCAAGTATCATGATGTCTTCTGTCAATAAGTCATCTTGTGAAAAATTGAAAACTTCCGTAACCTGCATGCAGGCGAGTTATTAAAATCCTAAATTGCCGCAGCAAGAAAAATTTGATACAAAAATCATATACAAAGACCAACCTCCAGCTTCCCTGATGAATGGCGATGTGATATCACAGATGAAACAATAAAAAAATCAAAAGTAATAGTTAGTGTATATAGCATAGGAAACAGATAGCAATAAGAAAAAATGTGGACAGAGACTGCTACTAACCGTTCCTAACAGCGAAGGTATACAAATGAGGATCTCTAATAAAAACATCTTGTGCAACATTTTTGCTTGTATAATTTTGCTTTCCACCAATTGCAGACCAGAAAGCAGAGCTCTCTGTTCCCTCCTTGCAATGTTTGACAGCAACACCAGGCTGTAATATTGGGTAGATACCTTAGTGAATAATAATGTCCAGAGTAGGGAAATATGAACTACTTTTAGTTTAATCAGCAAATTTGTTCGTCCGATCCAACATTTACAAGATGAAATCATTATTACTTTTAGAAGTACAACAGCGAACACCGCTCATATAAGGAATTATGAGCTACGGCCTATGATCATACTTCAGATATGCCATTGCTTTCACACGCAGGAAACATACTTATTATGTCAATACAATGCACAAAGTAAATCGGGACAGACGGTTGTATGTGCTAGATAAATGAAGAGGAACATCAAAGTTGGTTCATTTTTTCCATACCTTCAAAAATTCAGCAACTTTTGTAGCCCATTGCTGTTGTTCAAAAGAACTTGAATTGCCAATCCATGTAAACATTAATTTTCCAGATTGCAACACAAAACATTCTGTGGAACTCAAGGATGTTGAGACCTGAAAATAAAGTAATAATAAGTTCATGGAGCAACAGTTTGGAGATTAAGTTCTTTATAGCTAAGGTTTGCGTTAGGTATACAAACAAGGCAAAGCTGCCGCATCTACTCTTTAAGTCCACGTACTTGACAAGAAAATCATTGCAAAGAATAATAAGAATGTTACTATGAAGGGTCATTCTACTTCCACTCTCCAGTCAAATGCAATTGCAATTTATTTTCCTACATTTCCCAAAAGCTCAAAATCTTTAGCGAGCTGGCAGATTGATACATAGAAAAAGCAATTTTAAATAATCATTTCTATCTCCGCACCACAGGCCTAAAGGATTCTAGACGTGAGGGTAGTGCTGAAGTACTATTGCCTGACATTTACTCATTTTAGCGCAAGGTTTCAGGGCAAACTGTCATGAGAATGAAACTTAGTGGAAATATTTCTTTTTCTTTTAGAAATCTTGATAAGAACATGTGCAGGTCTAAAAATACCGAATCAACTTGAAGGGTTTTGTTGTTATGAACTGATGTTCCAGAAATTCTAACAAGGGCGATGCCATCAGCAGAATATGTTTCATCCGTTAGACCCTTTTGTTCAACAAGTTTCTTGTATCCAGAGCTGATACCACCCTGCATGGTTGAGCAATATCGGTTAATTTCTGAAGTGGCATTACAAATCATCTTTAGTTCCATAGACTATTCATTATTATTTCCTTGCAAGAACTCATTTGTCATGCACATAACATAATCACAGTGAAGAGTACTATACCTTCAGAATAACCATTGGCTGGAAAAGTGCAACAAATTGGGGTGGCTCTTTCCCTTGATAAATACGACCCTACAATAAAATAACAAAAAAAATGAAACTCCTCAGTCGGGAATATTGCACGCATCATCAAGTTATGGATATAGTACCAGCACAGGTCTTCCTTTCAATGAATTCCAAATTGTATTAGAAGTTTGGAAAGCGGTCTCTTGATCTTCCTATGTGATACAAACGAAGGGTAAGTTCATGTATATCAAAGCACAGTCATATGGGTATTGAGTTACCGCAAGCACTACATCTTAAGAATGTACATATTGCATTGCCATTACCGATACACTGTCTTTCCCAATCCAGTAAGTTAGATAGAACTCTTCCCTTTTGTCACCAGAATGATATGTATAGAGAATAACATAACAATCTCCACTGTAGAATTTTCCAAGTTCTTCCTTTTCAAGAGCAATCTTACCACTTCCATTTATACACCACACCTGCAGGCGGATTTTTCTTATGGTTTCGTTTCCACTTTTGCATTCCTAATGCCTACAATACGTGATAGGAAAATGTGAAGCATCAAGATGTTCAGAAAAACCTCAAGCTTTCCACCGCTTTCTAGCAGAGGAGGAACTTCATCATTTACTGGAGCACTGCTTTTTGTGGCTCCTTTAACGTCACCTTTCTTCTTCAATAATGCTACATAGAAACTATATGTTATTGAGAATTATACAAGATCATTTTTTGAATCCGGAAAAAAGAGCATATAATACCTGCAACTTTCCCTCGTCCTTCCTCCACACTGGCATTCCCTGCCGCATTACTTACTGGCCATGATTCAAACTTAGACTTGAATGTATGATTCTCATAACCTTGAATCACTTGAGTTATTCTTGTTGTCTTGGGCCTATTTTGTGTAATAATGAATTTCTACAAGAGAAACATTATGATATATGATACATAGTTGAACAAGGAAACAAATTGAGAGAGTTGGATTGTAAGTTTACCTCAACTGCCGTACTGGCGGTTTTCCTATCCTCAATTTGGGTTACCCGACCAACCCATACAAATAGCTCAGCCCCACAGTCAAGTAAGAAGCATTTAGTGTTCTCCAGAATTGATTTTGTAAGAACGATGTCTTCTGACTTCAGTTGGCCATTATTTATACTGCAAATAGAACAATTAATGGTATGGAAAAACTATTTGGATAAATAAATATATAATTGAACCACAGGAAAACTGCTAGCCAAAAAGAGAACACAAACGCAGGGCAGCAAGCCGAGTAATAGGCTTTATATAATGGGAAAGAGCGTTCCGGAATAATAGGCTTTTATGGACCAAGTAGAACTGTGTTACCCATGTTGTTTGTTACACTATTCAGAGTAGACCATATAACATGCTAGCAAACCAACTATCTAACATTCGTGAATTGTAGTTAAGTCATCGGGATGAGCAACACAACATCTGTAGAAGACAAACTTAAATGCATTTAAGAAAAACAAAAAACTTCCAGTGGGTCTCATCTCATGAATGGTCATTTATTTTGGCTAGCCGAACCTATCATGCCCCTTCTCCATATGGGCTTAGTTAGCAAACTCTTATAGTTATGCATGATGTTAGATAGTTTACATAAGCTCCCTAATCGCCCTCCGGGATGGATGAATCAGTGATCTGTAAGTCCATCCCACGTTCAATCTAGTGATCTCTTGCTGCCGATTATTCACTTGGGACTCATTTAAGCTGTGAGCAATGCATTAAGCAAATTTTGGCATGGATATTTGATCTTCTTAATTTATTTGACATGCCTAGATAACTTAAATGAATTATAAGAAAGGCTCTTCGCTTCTTTGGAGTATATTTTTTTCTGAAAGGTACTGTGACTTCAAATTAGAACATTAAAGTTAACTAATTGTACACAAATAAAAATGCATACCTATAGAGCTTTGGTGGTGTAGTTTCAAGAACAACATCATCATCATTTACAGCCTTTTTCCCTATTGGTGCAAAACCACCAAAAAGGACCCAGAATTCACCTGAATCTGATTCTGCTTGCAACTTTCCATCATCTTTTTTTTTTTAAAAAAACAAAAGTATAGTTAGACTTGTTTCAGTTTTCAATGCATGAAGTTTACATGCGGCTCATCTCACCAACAATTGCAACATCGCACACGCCATCATGGTACTTCTCCTTTAAATGTTGGATCACTTCCAAAGCTTTGGCCCTCTCTTGAATATTGGAGTTAGCACCATTGAATTGATATATTTTCTTTTCAGTATCCAAGATAAACACATCATCATGGTTCAATGATGAGCGAGCAAAAGGAACCTGAATAAGGAAGTCATAAAGTTCATACATCACGAGGATTGACTTGAATAATTCATTAAACATATGAAAGAAGGAGACAACAATTCACCTCTTTCACTCTGATAGCTCTCTTCCCTTTGCAAATATATAGCCGTGTTTCAAATTTCTCCTCTTCTGGCTTTTTAAACCCAGAAGCAAAACCTCCCTCCAAAGGTATGATGCACGGCTTAAAGTATGATAGGAATTTATCAGATTCGTAGCCTTGTGGTTCCCTGTGCTGTACTGCACGACCACCAAGCATGGTGTCAAGTTCAACTGTCTTTATTGCTGCAGTTCCAGCTTCATCCTGCATAACAATATATCAACTCAAGACGTAGTTTTTTCCTAAAATGGAAAACTTTGAACCATGAAGTATCATTCGCAGCTAGCAAAGAAAAAATTTGAGGCGTTATAGAAAAATATTTACCTGACTAGAATCCTTCCCAATCCAGAAGTGGATGTCAAGAAGATAAGCACCCCCTTTGTTACAGGTTGTCTAAAAAGAGGGGGAGATGGTTTAAAACAAGTTTGTGCAATGAGATATAAATATGCCTCCGGAAGAGGAAGGAACTAAAGGTACCTGCAGAACTATGTATGAATCTCCACAGTAGAATTTACCATAATCTGATTTTGGCAAAGGAACTGGCTTAAAATCTTCAATTCTCCATATTTCTGTCCCTCTGTAATGCAGTTAAGGGGCATAAAAACCAAGGTGAAAGAGAAGGCTTGCTTCAAAAGAAGGAAAGAAAAAACAGCTAAAAAACGGATCGGTGTCTTGTTTCGAGACATCCATGTAAGGATACGGTTTATTGCCAGCTCCTTGAAATGCAGGCTCAAGCACCGCTTTTGCATTTGACATTGAGCGGGACTCCTACAAAAGCTTACTTCAATACTGCAGAGAAGCAAACAGTTCGTACCGTTAGACAAGGCCACAAAACTCCAACGGTAAAGTCGACATTTAATTATAACAATATACGAATTCATGTTTGCCATCAGAGTATTTTTTTTCGTTATAAAGTTCCAAAATGTGTATCTGGGATCTGGCTGGCCTTCTGAATAACGTGTATTCTGGGGACAAGTGTCGAAATAGCCCTACAAGTTAGATTATCCTGTAAAGTTGAGAGATAAATACTATTTTTGCATCTATAGACAAGACATGTGAAAACTTCCTTAAATCAAGCATTCATGTCGAATATGTGTAAACTAGTACAAATCATGTTGAATGGACTGTGGATCAGCCATTCGAGTGCATCCATACTGCCAGCAGACCGTCGATCCCAACAAAACCATACCCGCAATGTGAAATCTGATCATGATGGAACCTTGTGGCTCAGGCCATCAGGATTCAAGGTATGGTATGCATGATGCCAGACACAGAGATTGAGACACAAAGCACTAAATCGATCATCACCCGTAGTTTCACCAGGGGAAGATAAGCAGGCAACGACGGTTCGGTACGACGGATGGATCAGCCAGCCACGGATCAGCATCAACAGAGGCATACACATCTCGGGCGGCAGCGACGTTAGCCACAAGCCCACGAATAATCAACGGTCGGCAGCCGCCAAACGTACGCGCGCGCGCGTCCGCGGGCTGTTCGCTCTCACTCTGCGTTTCGCGTTTCGGCCCCCCTTGACGGCACCGGAACGAGCCGATCGATCACCGTGCACAAACCATCGGTAACTAGCTAGAGCTAACGATCTATCACCAATTCACCACTAAGGCGAACGCCCGCCGATCCGATCGATCGGCGGCCTGCACTGCGCGTAGGACGATCGGGGCGCGAAATATATCACAGGAAACCGGAAGTGCGTACCTCGGCCGGAGCGGGGCGGAATGGCGTCGACCCTGGACGCGGCGATCGCTTGTCTGTCTGGGAATGGAATGGAATGGAATGGAGCGGAACGGGTGGCTGGCTGGATGGATGGATCTGATTTGAGGAAGGGTGACTATTTATACGCGCCTCTGCTACGAGCGGCAGGGAGGGATGCAAGGAGGGAAGGGAGCGCGCGACGCGAGCTTGAAGCGCCACGCTACCAGAAATGGATTCCACGGCCACGCGCGGGGGCCACGTACAAATAACCAGCGCCATCTCCAAAGTGGAGTAGGATGCCTTGCCTACACGGTTCACATTCCGGTAAACAATTGCACCGATATTTTGAGGCAGAACACTGATCTTCCTTGAAAATGCGCATGATGGAAGAAAGGATGGAAGAAAAGAAATTGCTGTCCTAAGAACGTGATGATTTCCCCGGTACAAGTACTGCAGTCTTCAGCGCGTGTATGGAATGGAACTCTCTGCCCGCTCGGCGATGCAATCCCGTACGTACGTCCGGCAAGAGGGATCAAGTGACAGTGAAAAGGTGACAGACCGGAAAAAGGTGCGCTGCCCGCGTCGCGCAGGTGGTGGCTCCATGCATGCCATCGATCCTAGGACAACCGACAACGTGAGCGCGAACCAAGCTGCAGGCAGATCGCATGTTGGAGTTCCCTGTTCACCATCAGCGTCGCGTCACTAATTAAGGTCGAAGGGCCCCCAGCTGCCCGGCATGATTCGAGTGTATGATGAAGGCGATAATTGCGAGATGGAAGAAGGTTTTCGGGTCCGATGGAACGAGAGGGGAGACGCACCGATCACCCTTTAGAATCTTTATTGGTACGGGTTCATGCATGGAGGAATGTATGGACCAGACGCGCGGTCGGCGATCCAACGCGACGAGGACACAGAGATCATCATGCTTTGCCCGCTCGATATGAACCAGGGAGTCGCAGAGACCGGCAGTGTGCGATTATGCATGCATTGGGAAGGCAAAGTGACAAGACATATTTTTTTAGATAATAAAAAAATTGTATTAAATTTCAGTCTTGGCTTTCAATAAAGCTAAAACAGCAGTGGCTTTGACTTTCAAGAAAGTTACATCCAAATACAATTATCGTCGATCATCATCATAAGTGCTCGCATAGACATAGAGTCTCAAATAACAGAGGGGGAAAGAAAAATAGTGTGGTTAGATGATGACACCTTACACAGAGCTACAATCTCAATAAAAGCTACAGCATATAAATTATGATAGTGTGGTTAGATAATGGAAACAAAATCACAAAAGACTGAAAGAGGTAGAAGAACCCGAGAGGATGATGCAAGTGGGGGAGCTCGACAACGTCGCTTGAGCACAAGGCCTGCTCAGAAATCACAATGCCCCTCGTTGACATAATGGAAGGATCCTCGATATTTCTATTTATCATTGTCCTTGCATGCCCATGTTTCCTTTGCCACATGCTAATTAATTTTGTACATATTATTCCGGAACGAGGTGAAATATGTGACCGAAATACCCTTGCAAGCCAAGTTTCATGATCGTGTCAAACTCCCTCGAACTTGATGTGTCCCCCTGTTCTTCTTTATTCCTTGTTGTCGTCAATGAAGATCTCCTCAACCGCGATCCACATCACGATGTAGTAATACAGGAGCAATTGAAAGAAGCTAAGAACCGAAATTTAGGACCCATTTGAGATGGAGGTGGAAGACAAGGCCTCTCTTGGCTAGAATGTTGGAAAAACCTTCTCCACTATAAAAAGATAATCAACAACAATTAACCCTCATCTTAAGCTGAACAATAAGGAAAAACATCACCAATAGCCTTACAATCACAACATGCACAATGATACAATGATTTACGTGGAAAACCTCCTCTAAAGAAGATGAGTAAAAATCATAGGCAAACATCCTACTCTCAACCTTCTCCACTATAAAACGATAATGGATACAAGGAGTCTTCTGTAGAATCTCTAGAGATACACCACAGCTGCAGCAACAACAAAAACAAGGTAGCTACAACCGTGATACAACAACAACACAAAGATACAACAAGAGCTAGCACTTTCAGAACAACAGAGACGACTAGCAATCTGTATTCATTGAAGTTCAGCTCACACTGAGTAAAACCACAGATCAAAACTGCATGAATTTTGATATGCAAGCAGTTCTACAAGTCCTTCAACTACTGACCAAATTTCATATCAATCCGACACCATTTCATTGCTCAAACAATTCATCTACCAAAACTGCTCACTGACAACTCCCCCTCAAATCAGGTGCTCCACTAATCCAATTCTCAAACCCATTGACCGAAATAGAATACTCTAAGTGTAGAACAAGCTCATCAAGTTTGGTGCAAATCCAACCACGTTTGAGCCTCAGATCAATAGCAAGCTCTTCTTCTTTCATTCTCTCTTGTTTCTTGTGTTATATTGTTGCTGGCTGCTCACACACACATGCATGAACAAGGCATATAAGAGTTAGGGTTTCACTTCTCAACACATCTTCACCATTCATTTAAGGTGGCAATTAACGGTTCACACGCATTAGACTATTTTGGGCTTTTGAGCTAATAGTTTCTTCATGTGGAGGGGCATTTGGACCAACATAGAATGGGTGTGGAATTGGCTTCAGGTGGCTTTGGTTGTTTTGTGTAGGAGTATGAGAGGGAAGGGTGTTTTTGTTTCAAGGTAGATTGAAAAATAAATATGAAAATAACATGTAAAATATCAATCCGCACGTGCGTAAGAAATTAAGGGCCTGTTTGGCAGGGATTCAGATTCTCCAAAAAACAGATTCTGCAATGGATTCTCAGACAAAATAGATTCTCTGGCTTCTTTTGGATTCTCTGTCAAAACAGCTTCTCCAGTTAGGCCGTTTGGCAAAACAGATTCTCCTAACATTTCCTGTAATGGATTATGCATGTGAAATGACTCTTGTACCCCTAAAGTTGGAGCTCTACTTTGTTCACACTTTGTATACCATATTGAAATGAAAATAATTGCAAAAAAAACAGACATGAAGTAATCAACTACTAATTCAATCATTAGCTCGATTAGCTCGTTTATGGTGAGAACACAAAAGCATACATGTCTAGATCAATAGCTCGGTTCATCCTGAGCACACAAAAGCAACCATACATGAAAATCATACATCATCGGTTTCTAGAGAGAAAAATTCCCTTTGCAATTTCATCCCGCAACCTATCCATAGAGCGTTCATTAGCTTGTGGAGTTGATGTGTCCGATGCATTCCGGGCTGGTTGATATTTTCTGTATCTTGAGGGTATGGTTGGCACATAATCCGGATTCCGATCGCACTTGCTGAAATGTTTATCTTCCTGATCATTCTCACGAATGAAGTTATGGAGGCACATAGTAGCTGCAACAATCATCATTTGTCTATCCATGGGAAAACTCGGCATGTTGAGAATTATTCTCCACTTCATTTTCCACACACCAATTGAGCGCTCTACCACATTGCGAACGCTTGAATGCAAGTGGTTGAAAAGTTCTTGCTCACCACTTGGTGCTGGACCCCTCCTCCAGTCTGAAATATGATACCTTTCACCTTTGTATGGTACTAAGTATCCTTCACGATTTGGGTACCCGGCATCCCCAGCATAGAATTTACCTAGCCATGGTATATGTCAAGGAAGAGATTAATATATGAATCACACAGAGAACATGATGTATTGCACAAATATTGTCAAGAATACCTTTTGGAGGGTGTGGAAAGATTTCATGATCATGCTCTATAGCATGGTAGAGCACATTTGTGTCATGCATGGAACCAGGCTGACCAATTGAGGCATATATGATTCTCATGTCAAAATCAACAACCACTAGCACATTTTGAGTCGGCTTACCGCTTCTTCCAATGTATCTAACATAATCCTCAGGTGGTGGTATTGCTGTGATGTGAGTACCATCTATTGCCCCAATGCAATCTTTGAAGTGTGCCATCATCCGACGGTCACCAGAAATTCTACTATGGGTAGTAGTGAAGTTGGGATCAATTGGCTTTATGTAGTCCGCGCACATAGCAACTACACAGTTCAGCACATCTCCAAATTTCTGGCTAATTGTTTCACTAGAGTGATGGAAAATATTCTGGACAGCAGTATTTGACCAACCATGACCACATATAATCAGGAACATAGCAAGTGATTCTATAGAGCTCATATGAATTGATGATTGAAGACCATAGGTACTCACTAAAAGATCATGTAGCCTCCAGAATAACCTTGCATTCATTCTAAACATCTTGTGACTTGCCCCAGGATTGCTCAATATTTCCATGGTGACACTATAGCCACTCTGTACAGGAATAATTGGTTCCCTCTTGTCCAAATATTTGAAGAAATACTCACCAAGTAGTACAGCAGCAGCACAAAGTTTTTTCTGATTTTTTTGCATGAATGTCATAGCCTTTGATGCCCACTCATCATCACACTCACTGTCATCCATTTCTGAACCTGATTCTGAATCAGAAGAACGACATCTGTATATCATGCAACCATAATTAGAGTGACACAAATTGAGGCAACAAAAAGATCTCAAAGAGACAACAGCACGAAATATTATTCAGCCAACGCAATTAACACAAGATACAAGCATAGAATCTGACATATTGTCTGAAAGTCACCATAAAGCGAGAAG
Source organism: Eragrostis curvula (assembly GCA_007726485.1). Classification (NCBI taxonomy): domain Eukaryota; kingdom Viridiplantae; phylum Streptophyta; class Magnoliopsida; order Poales; family Poaceae; genus Eragrostis; species Eragrostis curvula. The sequence continues at coordinate 31,348,707 of CM017443.1, forward strand.
AAAAATAAAAGATACAAGGTTTCATGTCAGACTGCATGAAACTTTTCTTCTCTACTTGGGCAGAGAACTAGCCATCCATCCATACTTCAAAGTCAACCACTTGAACCTTTCTTCAGGAGTTTTTATGGTTAAAAACATTGTCCGCTGAGCCCTCTCGGTAAACAAAGTTGAGGCAATCAAATGCTCATTAGTCCCCACTGTTGCACCACAATCTGTAACCAATGTCATAACATCTTCAATAGAAGAGCCAGTTTTGTCCCTGCTTGCAGCCAAGGACTCACAGGATGTTGTCGTCCTTTCATTCATGTCCATCAGCTTATCAAGTTTGTCAAAAAACATGGCACTCCCAGTACTCTTTGTTTTCTTTGAAGTGTTGCTACCAGTTGACCTTCTACCTCTCTTTGTCCCGCTAGTAGGCGTTAAATCCTCTGCCTCGCTATCGTCATCGTCATCCTCTTCTTCTTCTTCTTCGTTATCGTCCCCATCACAAGAAGCGCTTCCTTGGCTTGGTGGAACACCGCCTGCAGCAGACCAATGATCTTCACCAGTATTGTGAAGGTTCTGAAACATAGTCTCCAATTTATCCTCATGCTCAAGGCCTTTTTCCTTAAACCTGTTAGCTCCTTTTATGACCTGCAATGCCAACAACGAGATGTCAAAGACATAGATTCAGAAGTAGTAAATAAAAGATAAAGGAGTGACAGGGAAAGCCTCTTACATTATTCATTTTCTCCCACCATTCATCAGGCATATCAATGTTCCGACCAGATTCATCCCATCCTATACCAGTTTGCTTGCACAATTGTTTCCAAATACCAAAGCTTTCTTTCAGTTTGTCCCATCTGTTCTTGAACTGGCGTCGGGTGTATGATATCCCGGTCCTGTCCTTGAAATGTTTGATAACATTTTTGAAACCAGCCTTGTTTAAATGGGTGCTGGATCGATTGCCATTGTTACATTCATTGGCAAACAATTCGCACACAATCCGATTATTGTTGTCATCTTGCCAATCTGCCAGACTGTTCGCAACAACATCAAATATATGTAACATACTACAGCGGACATTTGTAACCAGTTCAGTTCAGTTCTATTTTAACAAGTTGACTTCAGTTTAAACTACGAATCGGCATCCCAAAATATGACATTGCATTGCATGTTCAAACTACGAGTTGACGAGCATCAGTTCAGTTCAGTGGTACATACCCTGCACGCGTGCGCTTGACGGTAACGGCAGTGGCAGCAGCTGCAGCAGGGGCGGTAGGAATGGGAGGCCTCCCTGCTCGTCCGCCTCCCCGTTTTCCTCCCTTCGCGCCTCTTTGCCCCCCTCGTCCACGACGAGTTGAGGAGGCTCGAACCGGAGGCACCGGGACCTCATCGTCGCCATCCTTGCCATCTTGCGACTCGTCTCCGGTCGCTGAACCACCACCATACATTGGGTTTGAAAATGAGAAATCCGGGTTCAGAGGTGTCGGTGTCGGCATAGAACCCTGCCGCCAGTCATAAAATGCTCCAGCGCTGCTGCTCGAACCGGCGGCCGTCGGTGCACCGAAGAACCCCACTGGATTTGGGGGAGCACCGCCAGGCCATGGACCTGGGCCAACGCCGAAGCCAGGCCACGCACCAGGGACCGTGCCACTGCCGAACGCCATGGCCGCCGGCGCGAGCACGACGCCCTGGGTCGCCATGCCCGCCAAGGCTGCGGTGAAGCTCCCCATCGGTGGCATGTCTTGAGCTGCGAAGCCACCTCCTCCCTCGACACCGGCAACGGTGGCGCCATGGACGGCGAGGCCCGCCGCGCTCGCGCCATGGGCGGCGAGGGCCGCCGCGCTCGCGCCAGGGGCGGGCAGGCCCACCGCGCCCGCGCCGTGGCCGGGGAGTCCAGCCGCGCTCAAGCCAGGGGCGGGGAGGCCCGCCGCGCCCGCGCCGTGGCCGGGGAGTCCAGCCGCGCCCAAGCCAGGGGCGGGGAGGCCTGTCGCGCCCGCGCCGTGGCCGGGGAGTCCAGCCGCGCCCAAGCCAGGGGCGGGGAGGCCCGCCGCGGCCGCGCCACCATGGCCGCCGTCACCTCCGCTGCCCTCGTCGATCTCCCTCGATGCCGTCTGATCTGCCGCGCGAGAGCGACCACCGGTTTCGGAATCGCCGGATCCATCCATTCGCGCCGTCCTCGCGCCGTTGGCCCCTCCCGGCGACCGCCGCCGCAGATGGTTCATCTCCCTCGGTCGGGCGAGGTAGGAGAGTCGGGGAGAGAGAGAAACAGAACGACGCGGGAGGGCTGGGTGAGGGGCGCGCTTGCGAATCGTTTTTTCAGGGACAGTCCGTCATTTTCTCTTCCCTAGTGGGCCCGCCTCGGTGTGAATCCGGAAGAAGCTACTATTTCCAGCTTCTGCTTCCCTTCACAAAACCAAAACGGATTCTCATTCAAATTTTCTTCAGAATCCAGAATCCGTTTGAGTGTTTGGCAAATGTATAGCAGAAGCAGAAGCAGAATCTGGACTAGAATCCATGCCAAAGAGGCCCTAAAGGCATGTCAAAATAGTGACGAATTAGGAGAAGCCTCCGAATTGAGTGACAAACGAATACAAAATTCGTACACCATTTCTCCCTGCACATGACATGGACAGAGGTAGGGTCGTGTGACCGGCAAGTGCCTATGACTCTATGAGCTTTGCTGGGTGGTTGGTTGGGGGAATTGCAAGACGAAGACCGAATTGGCATGGGCGGTGGCAAAAAAAAAAAAAAGTGTTAATCAGGAATCGACGAGAAGATCGAATGGAGCTTAGACATTTCATGGAGCTGCAAATCACCATCCCCTCGCTATTGGACCTAATGACATTTGAGTTGAACTAAAGAATGTGATTACGCGGTAAGTAGCCCAACCAAACGCAAATCAACCACTTCGGACTCCAATCGGGTTAGCTTTCAAATTGCCGAACGAAATGCCGGCCCGATGGATTTCACCATTCCGATTCGGAAACTCTAAGGCGCGGCCGGTCGCGCTCCGTCCTTAGCGCGCGTCCGGTGCGCGGGCGGCCCGGCCCATTTACAACCTTATCCAGACGCGAGCGGGGCGAGCGGCTGCGGGCGGGCGGCGCGACGCGGCGGCGAGGGCGCCGCCGCGTCGCCGGAGGTGGAGGAGGGCGGCGGGGTTAGGGTTCGGGGTTGTCGGGGGTCGGGGGAGCTCTCTTCACTGCCGGACATAGAGGAGGGGGGGTTCGGGGGCGGCGGCCGTGACCCGGCGGTGGGCGGCGGTGCGGCGGTGCGGCGAGGAGGCGGCGGCGCCGCCGGAGCCGCGGGCGGCAGGCTGGCGGTGGGCGGGGTAGGCGGCGGGGGCGTGAAATCGCGACGAGTTAGCGTGGCGGCGGCGCGGTGACGGCGGCGGCTTGCCGGGCGGCGGTGGTGGGTGCGGGCGGTGCGGCGAGGCGGCGCGGCGCCGCCGGCCGCCGGTGGTGGCGGGGGGCGGAGGTTCGGGCGGTGCGGCGGGCGGCGACGTCGCCGGGGACGGCGACGGAGGCGCGTGGGTGGTGACGCGGCTGGGCGGCGGGCGGCGGTCGACGACTACCTCAGACCGCGGGTCGGACACGTGGCGCGCGCGGGGGAGGGACGCGCGATTCCCTAACGCGCGTCCCTACGCGCAGTAACGCGGTCCATTCCGATTGAACCCAACGCACCGGAAACAACAAAGCCAAGAACAGTTGTACAAAACGCTATACACCTCCCCTTTTCGCCCTCGTCCAAATGAAGTTTCCAAATGTTGATAACACCAACGTCTCAACTGCGTTCGGCTGGCAGTCCAAATCGCCGCCCCGCTCAATCATCAACGTCGCATTATCCGTCGCTTTGTTTAATCGTATAATCAGTCTATACGGGACACAGTCACCAACGGATTCCTTCCTCCCGATCCCGTGGCAGCACGCCAACGCAGTGGACTGTTCTTTTCTGTCCAGTCTGCGTGCGCGCAAGCAACCAAGCCGGAGCGCGAGGCCACCGGCCGGAATTCGCGATGAGGCTGCCCTCGCCGCTACCGCGGCGCCTTGCCCTCCTCCCCTTCCTCCTGCTCCTCGCGCTCCTCCCGTCGCTTCCATCGGCTGCCGCGGCGGGGGGCGGTCCCGCCGCGTGGGAGGCGCTCCGCGTGGCGGCGCCCGCGCGCAGGGCGTCGCCGGCGGAGCAGGAGGCGGCCGCTGTGGGGGTGCTCCGCCGGCTACTTCCCAACCACGCCCATAGCTTCCGCTTCCAAATCGACTCCAAGGTTGGTTCCCGGCACGATGACCTGCTAGAATGCATGTTTGTTGATGTCCCCCTTAGTTTTTCGAGATAAAATTAGTGATATTTGATTGTGTGTTTAATTTGGCTTCTCCAGGGCAGTGTGTGCGGCGAGTCGAGCTGCTTCAGGATAAGCAACGTTGCTGAAAATTCCGGCAAAGGCGGCGCCGAGATTCTGTATGTTCGTCTTCACCCAACCACCAGTCACACTTTGTTTCTGTTCCATGGAGCTGTAGCTTTGTTGCGACCACATTTTTAGCCTGGCACTTGCCATCATACCATAGCGTTAGGATGCTTAGGAGTTAGGACAAGTGGTTTGGAATGATCCAGCCGCTGCTTCGCTTGCTTCACCACCGCATGTTGTGACTGTCGACGAGTTTGATACACATTACTTATTGAAGCACGATTGTTGATCAAGTCCCTCATCCCTGTTATATATTAATTTCGCTTCACGGAGTATATGTTGCTATGATCATGATCACTCCTTATATGGCTTTGCTTATGGTGTAGTGGTTTTCTCAAAAACTCAGAGCAGCGTGTTTGATTTTGGTTCTTCATTTAACCACCAGGAATGGATAGACAGCAATTTCATTAAAATTTGTTATGGACCCATTGCAAAGGTTTATGGAACATCTCTTCATGTTTATGGTGCACAGAATCCAGGGAACATCTGGTGTTGAGCTCGCGTCTGGCCTCCACTGGTACTTGAAATACTGGTGTGGCGCGCACATCTCGTGGGATAAGACTGGGGGTGCACAACTGGCATCAGTCCCTTCGCCTGGGTCTCTACCGCAGGTGAATGGGGCGGGAGTGAAGATTGTGCGTCCCGTCCCGTGGAATTACTATCAGAATGTCGCCACCTCCAGCTGTGAGTCATTTCTCGTCTTAAATTTGTATTTCATAATTTTATTTTAATCCAAAGTTAATCATTTCGTAAGCCTCAATCTCATGTTCCTCATTACACTAAGATATTCGACCATCTAGGTGCATTGCAAATATAAATGCATGATATGGTTCTCAAAACATGATCACTGCCAAAAAAAAAAAAAAACTGTGTTGGTGTAGTGCAAATCTACCATGCTACCGCACATGATAACATTTTGTATTAACAATTTTGTTATGCGCATATTTGGTGTGCCGTTTATCACATTGAGCATGGAGTGTTTGAAACAATACCATGGATTCCAACATCTCTCTCTCTCTCTCTCTCTCTCTCTCTCTCTCTCTCTCTCTCTGAGATAAATTATTGTAGCGTTTCTGTAGATTCCTTTGTGTGGTGGGACTGGAAAAGATGGGAGAAAGAAATTGACTGGATGGCACTTCAAGGAATCAACCTTCCTTTAGCATTTACTGGACAGGAAGCAATTTGGCAGAAAGTTTTTAAGGTAGTATGAGAGACATATCTGTAATATTGAAATGTTTGATCAAGTTTTCACAACTTCTTTTAACATATTTGAGTTAGTTTTTGACCAGTATGGTACTGCAATTTATTTATAAAATAAATAAATTATGGGCCATATGGTTAGACCAAGCAAAACCTGGATGACTATAAAGTTCATTTTTATTCGTATCTTGTGTCATTGTCCAGTCCTGGCATAATAGGCTTGTTTGCCTGCTCATATTAGCAGGGCCTAGCCAGCAAATACAGATAAATTTGTATTATAAAAGGCTATAATTGAAATTATTAAATAGTAAAGCAGCAACTAAGATGTCACATTTTTACCTTGAATTGGTTCTGGCTCCGTAAAACTGTCAAGACCGTTTTTTGACCATTTGTACCTTGATGAGTTCCCAATGCTTTTCTCATTGTGTTTCATATACATGAATTTTGTCTTGACGTGCTGAAAATACAGAAAAAACGAACTTTCCTGGTATTTTTTTTCAAACATCTGAAACCATTTTATATCTGTCACCAGAAAATTCTTCCTGTCCACGCCATTTTATATCTGTTTCATACTATTCACTTTGTTTTTAATCTCACATTCTGATTGAGCCATTTGGTGGTTGTTGACTTCGGTTTAGAGTTTTAATGTCACCAACAGGGACTTAGATAATTTTTTCGGTGGGCCAGCTTTCCTTGCATGGGCCAGAATGGGGAACCTGCATGGGTAAGATTTTTTTTTATTTCCTATTGCTTGATTGGTAAAATTGTGATAGAAACGGTATGATATTTGCAAAATAAGTAAGGCTTGTCTGAAAATGGCCATTTGTTAACTAAAGTAGTGCCCATATCAACTGATAAATAAGATTTAATTTGGAAATACGAACTCTTGATGGAACATATTTGTTGGTTTGATGCTAAGTAATTTTTGTAAAAATTTTAAAATCTCAAAAGGCCAAGTTTTTGTTTTAATCTCTTAGGTGGGGTGGACCACTTTCACAAAACTGGCTGGATCAACAATTGGCTCTACAGAAGGAAATATTATCTCGCATGATCGAACTCGGGATGGTTCCTGGTATGTTTTTTCTGTTTTACAGTCCAGGACCAGGACTAATGTTCTTTACTATTTAGATAATGCTGGTCATATCTATACTGCATTTTTCATGTCTTTCAAGTATGGTAATATTCACTTGATGTGTTTTATATAGCTTGATAGTGACATTCTGTCACTATAATATGTTAAATGCTCTTTCAATTTTTATACTTACAATGCATTACTGTTTTTACAGTTCTACCGTCGTTCTCGGGAAATGTACCAGCTGTTTTCAAAAACTTATTTCCGTCTGCCAACATAACCAAGCTTGGTGACTGGTAATAAACTTTACTATGTGATTTGCATATGTATTGCCTGAAAGATTTGTGCTAAGTTAGGCACTACTGTATTTGTGGCTATTGTTTTCGACGGAAAACCAAATTATGTGGTTTCCCACAGCAGATTTGCAGTTTAACTTTAACTATTGTTAGTCGTGAAGGCTGAGGTCCACATTTTTACTGATTATTTTTTATTATTATTTCTCTTGTTGAAAATAATCTTTAGACATATGCAAGACTGTGGTAGACCTAAAGGTTCAGGCTCTTAGTTTTATTAACTTGTACATTCTAATTCTAATTCACTGCTGATTACATTCATAATGTCTTTCCAAGTAACGTCCAATGGTCATAAGTGATCCCCAGCTATCTAGAAGATTTTAGTGGGAAAATAAACAATTTTAGACGTCATGTTTCATGAACTTTTAAATTGCCATGAAAATGTTTATAGTTCTTACAGGGAATGGACCCACATTATTTAGGGCCACAAGCACAGTTATATATCATCCAACAATTTCTTGATTAAGGCAATTATGCATGCATGACAGCTTGAATTATATGAGATAGAAGGAAGGTTCAGACTTTTTTTTAGGCAATTACAGCAGGGGAAGCCCCTATTTGTTTGTTGCTTTTCATTAATAAAAGAAAAGAACGCACTGTACAAGGCCAGGAGACCAAGAAGAAGAAAAGGAACACTAAGCTATGTATAAACAGCACTAAGCTAGAGCTCAAAAGAACTGTACAAGAGCCTAAGTAAGCTGATCAAGCAATTCAGACCCCTTCACTTTAGACTTAAATTTATTAAAACTTTCAAAACAATGTTTATTTTCAGACTTCAGTGCTTTTGTGGTTGTTTCGAGCAGTTAAACATCAGTTTTTAGCTTGCAAATTCCTGCATGAAAGGTGCTTCTTTTGAATTTTCCCATGATAATTATTTATCTTCTTCAGTCCATCGATGGTGATATTTACGTGTGCTTCAGGAACACTGTGGATGGTGATCCTAGATGGTGCTGCACTTACCTTCTTGATCCTTCGGATGCACTGTTTATTGATGTGGGACAGGCTTTTATCAGGCAACAAATAAAAGGTCTGCGACTGTCATTTTTCCTTTCAAGATATGATACTTCAGTTTTTTCCAATTCCTTGACACTGTTTCCACAGATATTCCAGGAAGTTGCTAAATCCAATCAATAAATTAATAGATTGTACTTTTGATGCATGAATATAGAGTTCTCATATTTTTCTTTTATCTTTTTGGACCTATGCAGAATATGGTGATGTTACCAATATATACAATTGGTAAGCCCTGCTAATCTGCTTCTTTGGAATATCTCTTAATTTTGCTGAATGATTCTCAATATTTGGACCAAGGCTTGGCGATCAGATGCTGTTAGTGTGATTTTTTTTTCTTTCTTTTTCGTATATGAAGATCATCCGCTGATTGTTAACATATAATTTATGTAAGAAATGGTTGTGATTCTTGTGGCAGGAAAAGTTAATTGTATGAGTAACAATTCAGTTTCTAAACAGTAGTAAATGATGAAGCATGATTTATCTTTGAATGAAGTTAGAGGAAAAGATTCCCTCTATTCTGATGGACTGGATTCAATTGAATTACCATGCCTAATTATAGATGAGATCATGAGATGAACTTGCTGATGTGCACCAAATTAAGAATAGTTATGTATCAAATATTGACATTATGGGCCAGAGATCAATACAGTACATTGAGGCCTGATGACTCTAGACCAAATCTACACTATAACAGTTCATCCTTGATATCAGAACCAGAACTGTTATTGCTTTTGCTTCCTTTGCTTGGTCCTTTGTTTATCTATCCTGGGGATGATTTGGTTTCTTCATCCTGCATGAAGCATAGAGTGTACCTGTATTATCTCCTATTACGGACTGATAATGGATAGTACGTAGTTGTAGATCTTGTGTCCATGCACTATGTCGTCCTGGTCAAAACTCACTGGTTAAGCATCTGTTTGGCATTCTGTTTATTTATGTTATGTCCTATCTTTCTGTTTTTTTTAATCAACACCATATACACATCTCTATCTACATTGTCAACATCGGCTGTTGCTTTCAGTGACACATTCAATGAGAATACCCCACCCACAAATGAACCAGCATATATTTCATCACTTGGGTCTGCTATCTATGAAGCAATGTCAAGAGGCAACAAGGATGCAGTGTGGTTAATGCAGGTGTGCTAAGCCTTCGTTTACGTTTGAAGCGTAATATGAAATGTTCCTAATCATAGGATCTCTCCTGTATGAGTTTGCAGAAAACTAAAAAACAAAATCTTCCTTGCTGTGTGATTTGCTAACGCAGGAAAAAAAAACTTTTTTTTGGCTCTATGTTCTTTAGCAGACATGATTTGGATGGAGAAACAATCTTTCATAATTATATATTTTATTCCTTTGCTTGATGCAGGGTTGGTTGTTCTATTCAGATGCATCGTTCTGGAAGGAGCCTCAAATGAAAGTAAGCTCCTGTCTTTATGTCGATAACTTCTTTTAGCATTCATACAAGCACAAATGATGTCTTTCCACACAAAAAAAATTGCGCACTTAATAACCCTTTGAAACGATGAAGCATGTCCCTCTTGACTTTCAGGCACTACTTCACTCTGTTCCAATTGGTAAGATGATAGTCCTTGATTTATTTGCTGATGTCAAGCCTATATGGAAAATGTCCTCGCAGTTCTATGGCGTGCCATACATCTGGTATACTTTTTCCCCAACTGACAGAAAGTTCTAGATTACTCAACTGCTAAAAGAGCCCCAGTTTCTCATTGGCCAACCAACTTTACTGATTAATTTTCTTAAATTAGGTGCATGCTACACAACTTTGGTGGGAATATCGAAATGTATGGCATACTCGATTCAGTTTCATCTGGCCCTATTGATGCTCGTACAAGTAACAATTCAACAATGGTATGTGAGATTTAATCTGCAGCGTAAAAGAAATTCTCCATTTGATATTTCTTTGAGAGCTTAAAAAACATGTACCGCCTTGTGCATCGGATTTGATGTGAATCAGTCTTTTAATTTACTACTTTTCTGGAATTTTCAGCTCTTTATCTGCTTCTAATTATTCTTCTTCATGGGCCATTCTGTAATCTTACATAATATGTAATGAATGCTAAAGTAACCTTTGGCACTTGCTTTTGTTTAGATCGGCGTTGGCATGTGTATGGAGGGAATAGAACATAATCCAGTTGTTTATGAGCTCATGTCGGAAATGGCATTTCGTAGTAAGGAAGTCGAAGTTGAGGTAAATAATATGTCAAACATATACCTGGCATTTTATACGTTATGGTTTACTTACCTTCATAGTTACAACCCAGGCTCTCTGCAGACATCTCACTATTTTAAAAACTATGCTTCCTTTCTCATTTGGTCATATCTGTACCACCATCTGTATGGAGTATAAGCTGCCAATCTTGGTATACTTGTTATCTCACATTTAAGTGTAAATATTGTATTATTGAGGAGAAAGGGTAAATTATAATTAAAATGTTAATATATCTCACCCTTAACTTGAAATATCAAATAATGATTAATATAGCATCTTCTGCTTAAGCTATCTCCTTTTATTCTCATGTTGTAGCAATGGAATCCAGATATTTATTGAATATTTCCATATCTATAGTCAAATCTATGCTGCTGCGGTCGGGGAAAAAAGGTTTATGCAAAATGTCAAGATTTGAATTTTTTGTCGAAATCGTCTATGTGGTTATGTTAATATGATGTGTATGAGGTATAGCATTGTACAGATCAGTATCTATCTCGTGTCTTCTGTCACAAATTTACTATGGCTGTATTTGTCCAGTATTGGTGCTTTGAATGTCTCTTTTACATTTCTTGGAGTTAACATCTTTTACTTTGTTTAGTCATTATAATACTAACATATCTAATATTTGTCCTAACTTTTCAGGATTGGTTAAAGAGCTACTCCTATAGACGATATGGTCACACAAATGCTGAAATAGATAAAGCTTGGAGTCTCTTGTATCATACGATATACAATTGCACTGATGGAATTGCGGTGTGATTTCATACCGACACTCCTTTATTGCAACTATGTAGTTCTTGTCCTCGGAGTAATATCCTTTAATATGCTGACTGCAGGATCATAATAAGGACTACATTGTTGAATTTCCAGACATAAGTCCAAGCGCTGTCAGCTCCAAACGAAGGGGTATGTCAATTGCAAGTAAACACAGGGGTTTTTTACTAAGTGAGGTCTCAGCAAGCCTGCCACATCCACATCTATGGTATTCCACAAAGGAGGCCATCAAAGCCCTTGAAATGTTTATTAATGCCGGAAATGATTTTTCAGAAAGTCTCACATATAGGTATGTATGCATCCATCTCAGTGTCTGAGACCAAGTTTTACCTTTTCAACTCTTGCAAACCCTGTTCTCATGTGATAGCAATTGGTTTCATCCCTGGAACCCCGTTCAAGATACCAAATCGTACTAGGAACTAATAATTATGAACCATCCCATCTGTAGACAAGCAACTGTTTTGAAAATAAATATGTTTATTACTCATGTGCCACTCGTATAGTCATAGTTAAGAAAGCCAACTTAGGGGTGGTGGCAGAGTGCATTGATTTTACAGCATAGGCAAATCAAAGATTTGATGAAAGGGTAGAACATTAAACAAAAACACTAATGATGAGCCTTCTATTTTGTTAGTGAATTTAACCGATTGTGCTGCTTAGCCCTTACTTTGCTTTTACTAGATACTGATAATAACTGTTACCACAGGTACGACCTTGTCGATCTAACTAGGCAATGTCTATCAAAATTAGCAAATGAAGTGTACCTTGATGCAATGAGTTCATACAAGAAGAAAGATTCTAATGGTCTGAACTATCACACAAAGAAATTTCTCGAGCTCATTGTGGATATTGATACACTACTAGCTGCTGATGACAATTTTCTGTTGGGCCCTTGGTTGGAGAGTGCAAAAGGCCTCGCAATGACTGAAGTTGAACGCAAGCAGGTGATTTTGTATCCTTCATATATAATATTTGGAGATTAAATCAATCTTCTTTTATGGGGACTGAATTGAAACTTATTTTATCAGTACGAGTGGAATGCTAGAACTCAGGTGACAATGTGGTATGACAACACGAAGACTGAGCAGAGTAAATTGCATGACTACGGTAATGTCTAGCACTGAAAACTGATGTCAATACGACATTTCACCTCTGTATCACTAATTGTCGTTTCCTGACATAATCACCAGCCAATAAATTTTGGAGTGGGCTTCTGAAGAGTTATTACCTTCCACGGGCGTCAAAATACTTTGCTTACTTGACAAGGAGCCTGCAAGAGAACCGGAGCTTCCAGCTGGAGGAATGGAGAAAGGATTGGATCTCGTACTCCAACGAGTGGCAATCCGGGAAGGAGCTGTACTCCGTGACGGCCACGGGCGATGCTCTGGCGATCTCCAGGTTACTGTACAAAAAATACTTGAGCTAGTTGCGGCCACAGCTTTGGAGCGTTCAGTTGAGCAGGGAAATAATGCTCAGATGACTGAAATAAAAGGAAAGATTAATTTCATCATGTTGTTCCGCTTGTCACCGTGTGGCAGCAATGAAAGATTCAGTTGTACAAAAAAAAATACATTTGCAAATGGCTCAAATAGATATGCAGAAAATGTGGTTTAATTGTGTAACGCAATACTACCTGTTTGGCGGTCACATAGCATGCCTGCTACACTGCTTACTGACGCCGTGCCGAGCTCGGGTACTTGATGCCGATGGCGACCTGGCTAGACAAGGTCGTGCCACACGGCCGCTGGCGCTCGAAAACGCGGGAGGGCTACATCGCGTTGAGGCGCTCGTCGACGATGCGGGCCAGGCCTGGCTCCGGCGGGAGGCCGTGCTGCGAAGGTACAACGTGAACGTGGTCAAGGGGGCCTTCGGGGACAGGTTTGCAGTTTCATCGGCGCAAATCTGTAGACGAACTCACCGGCATCTCTATCGGAAAAGTCACTGTGCCGAGACCTGAGAGTCCCTTCACCGCTGGCACAAAGTGATTCGTTTATTCAGGTCATTGGTTCATATAATTGGACATACGCATTCCAATAGGTTCATACGAGCCTGCTTAGCGGAATTACCAGCCGCCAAGCTCTGGTCTTCAGAGGGCAAGCTGCTGCCAATGCTCCAATCACTTATAAACCATCTCAGTAATCCAACTACCAGAGAATCAAGGGAAGGGGTAAATGGAGCACAACACACAAGCACAGGAGTATCCCACATATATAGCAAATATCAAATAAGTATAAACGAATACACCTCCAATTACTTGAAATCCTACAACGATCAGAGTAAACATGCAGTCCACTTCAACCACTGGTGCATTGCTGACATTACATGCACCATAGACAATCCATCTGACATAAAGATTTATGAAACATAACATACGCGACGCGACGTGACGCGAAGCTGCAGCAAATTACACGCACCCGGGACCTTCCTTTAAAGAGTAGACAGAAGACACCGCTACATACAGTGGCAAATACCTTCTGTGACAATATATGAAAAGGTAATACAAGCCCCCAGAACTTCTCTCCATTTCCCTCTCTGATGTCTCCAATCCTCGTAGGCCAAATGAAGTAGATGGTGGCAAAAGCATGACGGGCAACATGAAAATAATAAATATCCTAACCATGTAGCTGACACTATCCAACATAGGTCGTCTACGTACACACTTTCATTCTTGATTCGGAACACCCTGCAACAACAACTTTGAGTCTTTCATGCAATTGAAGCACACGCTTTGGGCCCGTCGCCTGTAGAGGCCACTCTAAGTGCTGCATAAACACACAATTTTTTAAATATCATCAGGTAAATGGCGAATCAATATGCTCTCAACGAATATCTGAATGCTTTTGTAACCAGAACAGGGAACAACAAATGCCCTTAATGGCTACCCAACAGAACTAACTTCATTCCTACAGCTACATCATCAGTTAGCCCCATCTAAACAGAATCAGTAAGAGAATATGAACTTAAAACTACCCTTTCTTTGTTTAGCAGACTTGAGATCATCAGTTATCTAGACTTCTAAGTCATTATATAGGAACAAGATACAGCTTAAAATAGTCACAAGGCTGATATCGACTGTACAAGCTCATGCGGGAAATGACATGTGGTTCCAATATTGTCAGGTAAATCCTATCATCAATCCATAACACTAGATGAATAAATCGGTTAAATTCCTACAAAATTGTATCATCGCCCGATATTGTTCACTCTGGATATCAGAAAACCAAAGCTAAATCCAAACCTGGAGTGTAGAAGCTCGTGTAAGGAACAATGTTGAAGATGCATCTGCCTTCGCATATTTTCTTAACCTGGCGCGAGAGTATATTAGCAATGAAGACACCATCCGTCCCCTTGAAAACGGCAGTAATGCCATCCACTAAACACACGATATCACAGTAGCTCGGAAGAGGACCGATCGGCCCAAGCAGTGTGTTGAGCTCAAGGACGCGGCTTTGTGTCCATCCTGCATATGCCTTGCCACCAGCCTCCCTTGACCAAAGAAAGAGTTTGGACTGGTACACAGCGGCGAATCCAAGCCCACTCTCTCCCATGGCTGTGAGCACAATGTGCTCGTAGGGTGTGCGTGGCAGACTTATCAGCGATGTTTCCAGCGTCCCTAGATGGTGTTCCAAGATTTTTCTTCTCCTCGTACCATTATCAGAGACGTAGTGAAGTGCATTCCCAACAAGAACACTTGGGCTGCCCATTACAACCGAGGCATGGGGAAGCTGAACAGATGTTGGTCCACTCCATGCGCCAGAATCCGACGAGTAGACGCAGGTGAACGTCTTCCTGGAGCCAGTGCACAAGAAGACCACGAGGAAGGAGGAGCGGCGGCAGTCGATGTTGTTGCAGCGGCCGCCAGCCGTGGCGCAGAGCACCGCCGCGGTCCAGCCGGTGCAGTAGAACGGGAAGGCGTGAACCGGCGGCGTGGGGGGTGGGGGCACCACCCTCTGCTCGCCAGTGACGGGGTCCCAGACCACGAGGTCGCTCAACAGCAATTCGTCCTGGTCGTCCCACGGAGCCTCGGTGTGGAGGAGGACGAGGCCGTCGCGGGCGTCGATCGCGCACCAGTCGCCGCGGACGGCGTGGGGAAGGCGCACAGAGGAGGCCGGGGCGAACTCTGTAGCCGATCCGCCGATGTAGAAGCAGCCCAGCACGGGGGGCGTGCGGTGGAACTCGCGGAATCGGCGGCGGAAGCCGGGGTCGGAGACGAGGCTGCACCAGCGCTTGCTCACGAGAGCGGCGCGGACGAGGAGCTCGGGTTCGTCCGGGGGGAAGCGGAGGAGGATCTCTCCGACGAGATCATCCATGAGCGCCGGCGGCGGCATGCTGCCCGGCGGCGGAGCCACAAGCGAAGGGAGGGGTTTGGGTTGGGGCGGTGGCCGGCTGATTGCCTGGAACGGGTTGGGTTCAACCAAGTCGAGCGGCTCGGCTAGTGCTAGGTTAAGTGGGTCCCAGAAGCCAGCTACAAGGGACCGTCAGTATACAGTCAAGACCGAATGCTACAGTAACGAGGCAAACAGTAAAAAAGGCACCGCAACCCTGTAATACTGTTGCTACAGTATTTGCTACGGTATTAATTCAGGGACCTGTGGTTTTCCTCACAGATTACTGTAGATATCGCTACAGAGTACTGGGAACCCCGATCTGCGCCATTTGGTTCTTGGCATTTCCGGCTCTTTGCTGCCCTACCTCAAAATCAAAACTCAAAAAGGGGACATTTGCGCCGGTGGTTTTACTTTGGAGTCTTATTTTTTATATTTATCCCTACTTCTTGGGAACAAATAGAGTATGCCGTTAGAGGCTGCTAGATAGTATGAATTAGAAAGTAAGAAAATAGTTGGAAAATAAAGGAGAAGCCAGGAAAGACAAAAAAAAATGTCCTATGTGTATCTAAAAAGAGGAAAATTCTTATTTGGCCTTAGAAAAGTTCCTGGTTCTTTTTTTGGCCTAATCTGAAAAAAAAGTTACCTATATGACCTAAGTTGTAACTTTCATTCCTTTCTTGGCCCTCCGTCAGTTTTGAGTGCTAACGGTGTTAAATGTGTGCTGAAATGACCATTCTACCTCTAACTTGAATAAAAATGTAAAATTTATTTCAGAAATTATTTAATTATTCAAAATTCCAGAATAACATAATTGTTCAAGATTTTATATTACACAAAATTTCGGCATTATTTTGACATTATTTTTGGAATTTTGGACAATTAAATAATTTCGACAACATGAAATCTTGAACAATTATGTTATTCTGGAATTTCGGATAATTAAATAATTTCGAAAATAAATTTTACATTTTTAATCAAGTTAGGGGCATAATGGTCATTTCAGCACACATTTAACACCGTTAGCACTCAAAATTGACAGAAAGGCCAAGAAAGGAATAAAAGTTGCAACTTGAGTCATATAGGTAACTTTTTTTCAGATTGAGCCAAGAAAGGAATCAGGAACTTTTCTAAGACTAAATAAGAAATTTCCTCATCTAAAAACGGTAGGGGAGAACAAAATGTTACTATGAAAAAAGAAGGTTAATGACGTAAACCTTAAAAAAGGTATAAATATGCAGTTTAGATACAAAGTAGGGGAGGGGCAACTATCAGATTACCCCAAACTCAAATACGGTTTTTTTTCCATTTTTTGCTGGACCCAAAGTCAAACACGTGTAAAATGATTCTGGTTAATTAGGCTTGATGAGACGAACCTGGGTAACCAATTTAGGCCTGAAACTAAGAGCCTCTTTGATAGGGCTGTGGCTGTGTCGGTTTCGACTGTGTCTATGACAAAACAGTTGTGCTTGCTGTGCTAACGGTTGTTTCTAAAACGTTTGGCAAAACGGTTTTTTTTGCAGTTTCTCCATATTTCTAGGAATAAATATGGAAAGATGAGGGCGTCATAGAGAAAAGAAGCCGGTAAAGCTATCATTTTGTGGCTTCATACTTCACCTTATTTTTAGATACGACTTTCTCCTTTTTTTCATCTTCTTTAGTTGATAAACATGCGAAGCCGCTAGATCTCATTAAAAAAACCCTACCAAAGTGGGCCTAAACAGCTTCTTCGGCCCTGACCCATACTCCCACTCCTCCTGTCGCCGGTAATTACTCCGCCCGGCAAAACAGAAGAGCTCCAGCATGCCACGCCTCCCTGCTTCGGCTATCTAATCCACCCCCTTCTTTCGCTCTCCCATAAATTCTCCGTCTCTCTCTCTTTCCACGGATCGCTCGTCCTCTTCCAACCAGACTCGTCCCCGCCTCGTCTCGGAGCCTCCGGCCGCCCCGCGTCTCCTCCTCCGCCCCTCCGCGGCCCGGCTCTGCCCCACCTCGGCTGGACGAGTCGCCGATCCGATCGGGTGCGCCGTGAGGTCTGCGTCGCGAGACGAGCCCGTCAGCGAGCGCCATGGCCGCGGCCGTCGCCGACTCCGATCCTGCCGCCCCTGCAACCTCCGTCTGCCCGCACTGGTGCGTGGTTGCCCCGTTCCGATCCCCGTTTATTTTTTTCCCCCGGTTTCGTTGTGCGCGTGTTCCCCGGGTCAATGACGCGGCTGTTCTCGTGGACTTGGATCTGAGCTGGGGAGGACACCGATCGGATCGAGCTCGTTGTTTGCTCGGGTCGTGATCTGGCTTGTGGCGTGATCAGCACGTTCTGATCGTTGTCCCGAATCACAGGAGCACCACCCGGTGTAGCAGGGTATTTGGGATCAATCGGTGTTGAAACATGAATAGTTGCGGTGTCCTTCTCATCAACTAGAGGCGATTCATAGTAGTTGTTGCACCTCGAACAATCGAATTGCATGGTCAGTAACTGTACTTCTAGGCAGTGTGGAAATTTTCTTTGTGGGAGTAACTCGTTTAGAGAACAGTCTGAAGATACCGGCTTAGGACTTGTGATCGTTGATACCAGAACACAGTTTATGCATTTTATTTGATTTGGTGTCAGGTCCTAGCCACCTTGTTCATGTCCTCCCTCGTTTTGGGCTTTTTTATTTATCACAAATAAAAAAGGATAAACATAGTGGTAGTTGATAGAGCTATGGGATCAGCATGTTTTCATCATAGAGTGCATCTAACTGCTACTGGAACTCAAGTTCTAGATGTTTCAAACAGCTGTAGTTTGATGGACATGATGCTCGTGTTTGTTTGCCACATTGGATGATAGTTATCATTTTAAGCGTTGATTTATCTTTGTGTTTCTTCAGTCAGCGAGAGATCCCGTCTTCAAACATAGACTTGCACTCTGTACACTGCGCCCGTAACCTTCAAAAGTGCCAGCACTGTGGAGAGATGGTTCCCAGAAAGCTTATGGATGAACACTACAACGAAAACCATGCACCTGTATGTCTGCAATAAGACCAGTGTGATATTTTATACTTCCATGTTATGATATTTTATACTTTCATGTTATTCCTCTTTGCAAAGTTTATGCTACTTGTTTCCATTTTGATGCTGTCCATTAGTACTTGGGCAACATATATAGGAACATCAGAACCTATACTTAGCACAATGCACATTTCACTAGTTCAGTTTAAATATTGTTGAACTAAAATCAAAACTAGAGTCCAAGTTGGTATGTTTTCCTCTTCTTTTTTTTTTCTTATTGCATTGACAACGAGTCGTAGCTTCTTGTAGTCAGATTTTTTTCCCCATGTGTAAGTGTTATGTTAACAAACTGAAACTGGGAGATAGTTAAGTATTGTCAATCTTTAGGAAAATAGGAGTAATATGCATGTATCCCTGGAGGCTTAGAACATCTTGTTTTAGTGTTTTCTTTTGTGCACTAAATATATTCCCTTCCAAATACAGTTAGATTGCTCCCTTTGCAAACAAACAATAGAACGTGAAAGCTGGGGTCTTCATAAAAGTGAAAAGTGCCCACAAAGAATGGTTGCCTGTGAATATTGCGAGTTTGAATTGCCTGCAGTTGATCTTCATGAACATCAGGTATGATTTGTTACTGCCTTTGAAACCGTGTGCCTTTCAGAATTTATTTTATGTATGTTCTGACCCTGCTGGTTTGATATGCAGGATGTATGTGGCAACCGAACAGAATACTGCCAAACATGCAGGAAGTATATTAGACTGCGTGAGTGGGTAGGGCATGAAATACAGTGTCATATAAACTCAAATGGTTCTGCGGAGACATCAAGGTATAGACAGTCACCTTTCTCTACGGAATGCTGTTTCATTTCATTTCACTTTCACATAACAATGATATGATCCAACCTATAACATACTGCAGCTGTTTATTTCTAATGAATTTAGAGTTTTCTTACCAAGTCGATATCATGCTTATCCATTATACAAGTAAATGCACTAGCCCTTCTACTTTTGCTTTCACTTTTGAAGTAGGATGCCAATTTTCTTCAACTTCAATTCTTTCTCATAAATATGATGTTTTGTATCATTCATGTAATGTTGATATGATTCAACATATAAAATGCTGCTACTTTTTTTTATAATGAAATTGGATTTTCTTGCCAACTTGAAGTCATGGAAGTCGATTGTAGAAAACAAATACACTACCCTCCCTATTTCAACTTCCATTTTTTGAAAAAGTCAGATTCCAACTTTCGTGTAAGTCCAATCCTGAAGTAATGCTAAAGTTTGGAGGTAACTAAATGTTTATGATTCAGTGCCAGAACAATTCCAGAGAGAGAGATGCGACCGCCGCCACCAGTACGGCCAGCACGTCCTGCTCACGGTTCACCACACAAGCGGCTGCTCTTCACAATTGCTGTAACTGGAATAGCAGTTATGGTCGGCTCGATACTGTTCCAAAGGGACGAGAGTTTCTAGCTCTAGTAACCATGGAACCCTCCTGTGTCGGTTTGTTTTTCGACTGGGAGAGTGATATGGATGCCATAAGAGGTCTGTTGATGTACAATAACCTTTATGAATTCAGTGGATAAATCGTGTTTGTATGAGAGTATAGTCGCAGGCATGTATTTGTCGAAAAAGAAAAAATAATACATATGTTCTCAATTATGTAACTTGTATTTTCTTTTCAATTTGAACTTTTGAATCTGTTCAGTTGTTGTGTCGGGAATTTGTTCAAGCTGAAGGCTGCAGATGATTTGTACAATCAGTTTTTGTATCTGAAAATGTAACACATTGGCACCCATTCTTATCTTTGTTGCACCATTGTGGCGTCCTATGGGAAAACAAATGTTGAGTTTGCAACTGGAAGCTGCCCAGAAGTTGGGATGCTGCATTATTTATTTTGCCTTTAACCAGGTTGATTTCAGAAGTTTTGAACTTCATGTGAAGTGGGTAGGTTGTTAGGTTAGCTTGAACTGCATGCCAAGTATGTCAGCAATTTTATAAGTTAAAGCCACCTGTCATTATTAGGATTGCTCAATTAGGCCTTTTTTGCCGTATAGAGTTTTTGCATAGGCAACATTCTGCGTGAATTATGTAACCAAGAAATGCAGTGCCATTTTATATATACTGAATAACTGATAGTTTGAAAACATGTGATGAGCAAAACTTGGACATCTAGTCCCAACTCCCAACCTGCAAATCGGTCCAAAATTGTGGACCAGGGACAGGGAAACATATGTTCATGCAGCAGCGGCAGCTCATTGCCATGCTTTTGCTGGGCCTGCCCGTTTTTGTAGAGAAGCTTATGGTTCTGCTCAGATGCATTGGCGGTTCAGCATCAGTTAGATGCAGTTAGTTACTGTCATGGCAACGGTTAAAAATGCTGCTGATCTCTGGCGAAGCCGACTCTGGTTGATTCCTGAATAGGTTGAGATTGACAGCGAGGTGAAGCGGATCAGGATTGCAGCATGTGATCCACACTGTTGACTTGATCTACATAAAAGTAATTAAAATTTACTGCAATTTGAAACTTACATGTATAGGCATCTAATGAAAAGCTAGATCCATCATCCATCTACTGAAAACAATTATATTACGAGAAGAAAAGTTAGATCTAGTTTTGCTATTGGCTACTGAAAACAATTATATTGTTGTGGGAAGCATCTGCGTATCACTAAAAAGGCAAACCTTTATTTCTTCTTTATGAGAAGGTGAACTATGTCAGCTTATATTCATTACAGAGTTCAGAAAGCAAGTTTTCACTATGCCATCCGGCTTTTTTATATCGTTTCATATGCTTTATCGTAATTTGCAAATAATCTTAAATTTTTGCTTCCATAGATCAAGTAACAACACACAATTCTCTTTATTTGCCAATATATTTTATATAAGATGATTGAAACGGGAAACAAAAAGTGAAGGCGGTGAATAGTAGCAACTCTTTTGCCCAAAACAGTTGAGCAGATAAAAGAGAGTTGCCAGCTGCCATGGCACAAAGGATGCTTTGTTCAAAGAATACGCTTGATGTAAGGTACCTAGACTGGTAGACGAGTGAGTATCCAATGCGCCCCCCCCCCCCAAAAAAAAATAACTAAAATATCCCACGATTTTTCTTTTCTCTCAGGAGGATTTGCAGGAATTACACAAAAACATTCTTATTTCAAAGCTCAAACGACACGGTGAATTCTGCCTTCTAGCAAGCAAGTCCTCAGAAGACAACTGCAGAACTCAACGTTACGCCGTTTAAGTACAGTTTTGATGACTACTGAAGTTTTATCATATGTCAAATTCGGTCCCTATTAAACAAGGAACAAATATCTTCCTTTTCTTTTTCAACTGTATCTTGGCACCATACTATTCAGCAAATCCGAGCACCAATGTGCATACGAAAGATACGTATAAAAAATATCATCGACCAGATTCGACAGTGTAACCGATGGATGGCCATGATTTTCTCGGATCTGCTATACTGGTATACGCCGCGCTTGCCAATATACCGTACGGATAAAAAAGATACGCGCCCGTACAAAAGTACGTTCAACGAGTAAATCCGTTACCCCTCGACGATCGAAACGAGTGGAATTCTCTTCGACCAAACGCGGAGCGGACTCCCACCAAACCCGGCCTCATCCGAAGCGTCCAAAATTAAAGCGGAGCAGCTCGTGAGTGCTCGTGCTTGCGGTGTCGTGTGGTCCGGCCGCTCTCATGGCAAGACTCGGTCGGACGCGAAGGAGATGATCCACCAGCGAGCCGATCCATCCATCGGGTCGTCGCACCCACACTGGCTACTGTAGCAGGTAAGCAACGCAACGAACAAAGAAAGCCAACCCCACGCTGCTCAACGGCCCAACCAGCCCACCATCCCCACTAACACATTGCAAATACAACCTCGGCTATTTAAAAATTTGATGGTGAGAAGTTGACATGTATTAAGGCCCTGTTTAGAAAGCAGGAATTTTACAGGAATTTCACAAAAATTTCATAGAAAACAGTTCAATTCCCGCAGGAATGGAGAAAAAATCCTCCATTCCAAACGGGGCCTAAAGGTGTAAGGGCATGGGTGCCTTTTTTTACTTTATATTAGCCGAATACCCTTTTTTATTAGAAAAGAGAATATGTATTATTAAATAATTACGTGTGAATACAACATTATGTAAGAAAGCCCAAACAAATGAATTATAAAAGTGCAAGACTCAACACTGGCCATGGCGAGTAAATAAAAAGGAGTGTTGGTCCATCACCTGTTTTTTGATGAGAATTACCAATTGCTCTGTTCCAATTCATTTAACAATTTCAGTAAACTCTGTTGGCCCGGAAACCATTGCCCTGTTCGACCACTGGATTGTGAGAACTGTCTGTAGCGGCAGCAACAATATTTGTGAGAACTGGCTACAGCAACGACAACCCCTAATAAACCCAACGGCTTTCTCAATTCTAAATGCTAGTTCGCATCACTCACGTATGCTGCTTTCAACCAACTGAGCTATTTCCCCAACTTAGAAAAGGTTTCGGCATTTTAGCTTAACTCATTGTTCTTTTTTGAATCACTGGAATCGTGACTCCATTTGTTTAACTCGTTATGGTTGAGCACAATGAGATAGCTTTAGAGCAAAATCATGAGAGGCCGACATCAATAATTAAAAATTAAAGAAGAAGAATGCTAAAAATATCCGATTAAGTGTTGTTAACCTATGGACATCCAAACTTAGAGGGCCCATGCCCCTCTCACCAGCTATAAGCTCCACTCTTTGGTTGATCATATCGTTGTCGCTCACATCGCAACTCCTGCTAACACCACTACTTTTGCGCGTTCACTAGCAGAGTTTGGGTGGATCGTGCCCCATCCCCCCTCAAAACGTAAACTTTTTTTTTGTTAATTTGCAATTATGACCCTATCTACCAACATTTTAAACTAAATTAGGTAGGCCATCCCATGTTTTTAGTTCACGCTCCGTCACGGCGCCTATCATATTGCCAGAATTTGCTAATCATACCAAATTCTGGTGTTCACATTGGTCCATGCTAAGCACAAAATAGAAGCCATAGTCACTAGTAGTGACAATATCCTCTTGCTGACTACTGACCTAATGTTATCACTGTTGAATTGCTAACACATATTCGTAGCATGTACAATGGCTAATCTTCTTACCCTCTCCGTTTTTTATATACAGCTTCAAGAATACGTATCTTACTTATTTCTTCAGTCCCGAATACGCATCTTAGTTTGAGTGTTTACTTACTCAAGATACAATATCTTTAGCACAAAGATAAGGGCCCGAATACATGGGCCAGGGGCTTAACAGAAAAATAAACACGCATCACCTACTGTGTTAGCTACTGAGAGAAAGCGTAGAGAGCAAGCCCCCCAACCCCACCAGCGAGCGAAAGGCTCCAAAGCCGCCAGCCGTAGCTGGGCCTGGTGAGACGGAGGCGGACAGACAGCGCCATTGCTGCCATCGCATTCACAGCGCTACCCTCCGCGTCGCTTTCCCTTTCCTCACCTCGCCGTAGTACGCTCCCTCCATACCACCTCCGCCAGCTCCGCCTCCGCCTCTATCCATCCCTCCTTCCCCGCAAGCTACCGCACAAAACCCAAACCCTAACCGCCGCCTCGCAGCGGCGCGCCAGATCGGCGGCGGCGGCGGCGGATCCAAATGCAGCGGCTGAAGTAGCGGGGGAACGGCTGGCTCGGACGCGGCCGATCTGAGGCGGGGCAGGCGCGGGCGCGGTAGAGATGTCGTCCGCGCCGGTGTCGGGGGGAGCGTTCGAGCGGTACCAGCGCGGAGGCGGCGCCGGCGCCGCGGGCCCGGTCGGCGGCAACCAGGTGCGTCGCGTCTCTTTGCGTTACTGGGTTCCTTGCGTGCGTGGGTGGCGCGCGGTGCTGGGGGTTGGGGGGTTTGGTGCGGTTTTGGTATCCGATGCTGATGGGCATCTCCGCCAGTTTCCTGTATGGTTGGTAGCCGGTAGCTTGCTTGTGGAGTTCGCATGGCATGAGCTACCAGAGTAACGGTTGTCTGCTGAGCTACCGCTGCTTATCTTCTATTAATAGGCTGGCTTTGACTCCGGGTTGGTTCGTGACGGAGGTGGCAGCTTGTAGAGCTTCATTCCGCCCCCTGTTAGCTACGCTTGTCCGGACGGATGATGGTACTGGTAGGATACTGGCAATGCAGCTCAGATTCGGATTGGATGTAGCTGATTTCCCAGCGGCCGTGTGCCACAAATACACCATAGAATTGCATTTCTAGAGGTTTTGGTGCGAGTGCGACCCTTGACTGAAATGGATTGTCATTCTGTCTAATGGCCCGTTTGTGAATGACGTCACAATGGTTTCGGTGTGTTGCTGAGACAAGTGATGCCAATTAAATCAGGCAGGACGAAAACGACATCGAGAGTGATGAAATTAAGAGCATACAGTAACTAGATGGGAAATGAAGGAGTGAGGTATACTTTGCTTGAAAGAAGATACATTTTGGGGAGGATGCAGGAGGTAGATATGCTGATACATTTATTAGAGGGGCATTTGCAAAAGCGGTCTTCTTTTGGATGCCAATTACAAAATCGGTCTTCTTTTTTAGACTTTGTAAAAACGGTCCTGTTTTTTGAATATGAAGCTAGAAGGAGGTCCTATTCCGTTAACACTAGCTAACGGTGTTAAATGGCTTGCGAAAAGACAAAAATACCCTTTGCAAAATCAGTCTTGTTTTGTCAACAAATTGCAAATGTGGTGCTCTTTTCGGTAGAAGCAATATGGTAGAAGCAAATATGGACCGAAAAATCTGTCTGTTTTCTGAACTTGGTCAAGAGTAGTATCAATTAGTTTTGCAGACAAAATGGACTTATACTGCTTTCTGAACTTGGTCGGATTAGCAATTAGTGTTGTGAAATGTTCAGTCTTTGTCTGCCTCCGAGCTTCAATACAGGAGTAATCCATTACGATTACAAGCTTACTTAAACCATAAACCGAACAAAATCCTCCGAGCTTCAATACAGCAGTAATCCAATACAGGACTAAATGTGCATCCACTGGCTCCAAGATACAGGTAAATCAACTCAATTGAAAGTTTACTTAAACCATAAATCGAACAAAGACCCAATCATTGAAACTCGAATTCCTTGTCATCTTGTCCAGCTGCCCGACGCCCCTGTCCAGCCGCCCTTCTGTTCTGCCGCTCGTAGACCCGCGGCCCTGTCCAGCTCGCCAAGCCACGCACTTGTCCAGCTCACCGAGCCACGCCCGCCTGCGACCAGGAGCGCCGAGGCCGCGCCGCGCCGCTGCGGCCACGCGAAGCGCTGCGACCACCCGTGCGCAGCCTCCACTCGCCCCGTCGTGCCCCTCGGCCACTCGCCCAGCCGCTCGCCGCCCTCTCGCCTAGGGTTAGGGTTAGGTATGAGGAGAGCACGGGAGATGGGAGACAGAGAGAAAGAAAGGAAACTCGTGAGGCAAAGAGAACGCACGGTGAAGAAGAAAAGGGCCAGGGGCAGTTCGGTCTTTTCATGTTTTTTCAAAGGTTTTTTGAAATATTTTAATTCGGAAAATAGGCTTTAGTAAACAGCATCTCAAAAGAGGACTTGACGGCAACTTCATATTCAAAAAACAGGACCGTTTTTGCAAAGTCTGAAAAAGAAAACCGATTTTGTAATTGGCATCTAAAAGCGGACCGGTTTTGCAAATGCCCCTTTATTAGATCCCAAACTCCAATTTATGTGCATTTCATATGGATCAATGGGTGGGTTTATGACCGCAAAACATGTTTGGCAAACCTTATGGAAGTTCAAAAACTGTTTTGCATCGTTAAACCAACTAACCACAACATTATTAAATGAGTGTATTGCCACCGTTCGGTTGATTTGAACTACTTCAATTACTCCCAAACCCCTGAAACCTGCTCACACTTACCACATTTAGCATGAAATTGGATACTTTCCGTTATCACTAGAGCCAAAATCAAAAGAGTTAATTGAATTTGGGATATCGTCATGCAGTTTTGTGCTCTGCCTCGAACCATAACACTGGTGCTTGATCAGCCTGTGGTCATATTTGATTGAAACCTAGGGTTTTGTGTGGAGGGACACATTGCAGTTCTTTATTTGTTATTGTGTATTACAAGTTTACAACATGCCTGATGCCATATTCCTACCAGGTTTTCAAGAGTGGGCCTCTCTTCATATCATCCAAAGGTACCCTTATATCTATCTATCTATCTATGTATCTCATACACAGTGTTGGCTTCCTGTGTGCTTCATCAATGTTTCTTCACTCAGTTTACGTGATGGGAACATGCGAAATCAGAAGTATCAATTCCTATTCAAAACTTTTCATTTGCTTTTGTGCCATTCACAAAGGCTGTTTTGGAAGAATCTGTTTTATTTTCTATTGCTAAGCAGAGAAAGAGATGTCATGGAAGGACGTTTTTCATTTGAGGCTGAATCTTTCTGTTCATTGACTTGCTACTGTTTTAGTCAAATTTACTAAAGTTTTATTGTATGCTGGGAGGCATCCGTTTCTTTGGTTCAGTTTGAAACATTTAGTTACGTTCATGCGGAAATGCTTGCTTCTATCAATATCTCTTGTTTGTTGGGGAAGATAACTCATTGGTCTGTACTTTTCAGGAATTGGATGGAAATCATGGAAAAAACGTTGGTTCATACTCACACGGACATCATTAGTTTTCTTCAAGAGCGATCCTGTTAGTATCTCTTGCCTTAAACTATTTTGTTTATTTGCGGAATGTAATAAATAATTGATTGGGTTAGAACACAACTATAACTTGTTCTGAAAAGAGATATGATCTGTGATACCTGGTGATTGGATTAGTTCTTGGAAAAGGTATAGTCTGAACAGAATGTTATGGTATTGCTATAGACTTCTGAAACTGCTACAGTAGTGTGTCTTACGGACTTGTTAGGTTAGAACTTGGATTCTTCTGTCCACATTGCACTCTTGATTGGCGAGTAGTCTATAATCCTACTTTCTTAATCCAGTTTTTGTTGCATCTTTGCATGCACACATAAATAACATCATGCATGTGCTGAATAGCAGACTGATTATTGATTTTACTCTTTGTTCTCTTTGTAAGTCAAGCTCTGCTTTCTATGGCCCTTTTTGACACAGCTACAGTTCCGGCACCGAGATGATCATGCTGGATTTTGAGTTTATAAGATAAATAAAATGTTTTAGATTTTAGTTTTAGTTCAAAATAAAAACAGAATGGCCTAACCGAAGATCCTTAATCCATCCACAATTCCTTGGGGCAGCTCCAAGAAGTAGTTCACGGATTTTCTAGCGCTGGAACTCTGCCAAATCCATCCACAATTCTTTTTCTGTGTATTGTTCTTATTCCTTAGCTTGGATGTATAAGATTTTCGATACGATACAACTATATATTCATTACATCAAATGTTAGTTATCGGGAATGGTAAAGCTTAGCATGCACTATGGTAGACTTGGTAGTGTAGCATGCCACGATGTGGATTTGTTTATTGGGTTGCCCACTACGTTAACTAATTAGATAAAGAAGTTTATTTGCAATGGTTTGGATTCTATCGATCAGTTTCTGATTGTTAGGCAACCTCCCAATGTAATGAGGAGATGATCATTGATAGAGGGAAAACAAAAGCAAACATTCTTGTCTCTTTGCTGAACGCACCACCGCCTTGACCTCACCCAGCTGGCCAGGCCTGTTGTCCATTATAATTTAGCCCTTTGTTCCAATTCCAATGTAGCCCATAACACAACATTCTTAGCCGTGACAAGCAACTTGTTCTTATCCCTTTTTTAAGTAGAATTCTTACTTCATTTTACAAGTATTAACCTTTTGCTTGAATTATAGAACACCTTGCCCCAGAGAGGTGGTGAAGGGAATGTTACTCTAGGAGGGATTGACTTGAATAATTCTGGGAGGTATTTATCTAATCCTTATATTCCTTTTTTTTATCTTCCCTTTTTTATTGGGGTTGCTACGTATCATTAAATGTCACTTCCCATTTGCAGTGTGGTAGTCAGAGAAGACAAGAAGTTGTTGACTGTCCTTTTTCCAGATGGCCGTGATGGTCGTGCCTTCACCCTTAAGGTTTTTGGTCCCTCTTTAACTTACTAATTAGGTTCCTCTGATAGAAAATGAGTTTACACAACATATGTTCATGTTTTTTTATCTTATCAAAATTTACTTTTGTTTAATACAGGCAGAAACCTCAGAAGATTTATTTGGGTGGAAAACAGCATTAGAAGAAGCTCTGGCACAGGCTCCAAATGCAGCTCTTGTGATGGGACATAATGGCATATTTCGTAATGACACAGCGGACACATTTGAAGGGGCTGTTCCAAATTGTATGCCACTTTACGCTGTTTCACTTTGCTGACTCTCAACTTTCATAATTTTCATTATTTAATGATGTTCTATTTTCGGCAGGGAGGGAGAAGAGGCCAACCAAGTCATTGGTAACAGGCAGGCCAATTCTGCTCGCACTTGAGGATATTGATGGCAGCCCTTCTTTCTTAGAGAAAGCCCTGCGCTTTCTTGAAAAACATGGTGGGGGCAAAAACAGAGTTTCTTTAGGCCTGAATCATTTAGTGTTGGTCGGTTGATTATCTTAACATGAATTTAATTGATTATCTAAATATTATGTTGCAGGGATAAAAGTGGAAGGAATTTTGCGTCAGGCTGCAGACGTGGAAGAAGTTGACCGGAGGTTGCAGGAATATGAGCAAGGTGGACTCATTTCCTTCGAATTGTATGAACAAGTCTTTGGTGTTGGTGTAGTGTCCTTTATTGATCAAACCATATATGATTTTGATTCCATACCAGGACGGACTGAGTTTTCAGCAGACGAGGATGCTCACATTATTGGTGACTGTGTAAAGGTACTTTTGTCGTACCTATATCATTGTTTCTTAATTTTTTTTGGGAGCTTTACAGATCACTAATAGTTGTTTTTCTCACTAACTAATACTGGTTGGGACATCTCTGGCAGCACGTTCTCCGAGAGCTTCCATCATCCCCGGTGCCTGCTTCTTGCTGCACGGCATTGTTGGAATCGTTTCGTAAGTATGCCGTTTGAGTTTAGCCTAGATCTTGGTTTATTAGTGAACAAAAGGGCTCTATGTTATGATGCAGCCAAGACTCGATATGTATCTTATTTGTTTAACGTTTTCTATGCGGCTAATTGTTCCTACTCTGTTCTACTTGCATAGGGCTGGAGACCAAGGAGGCCAGGATAAATGCTATGCGTTCAGCTATCTCTGAGACTTTCCCTGAGCCCAATCGACGGTTGCTACAGAGGTTAGTTTTACATTTTTCAATAACTCACAATATTTTTTCATTGAATCTGCTGGTTGTACTTTTCTTTTTTTATCTCCTTTTATTAATGATGTTCAATATGTTAAGTTTTCATTGAAACACTTGATTTTTGCAAAAAGCACATTCCTTATGTAATGTTTCCTTTACTGCAGAATCTTGAAAATGATGCACACTGTTGCGTCTCACACTTCTGAAAATCGAATGACCGCATCAGCGGTTGCTGCCTGTATGGCACCTCTTCTATTGCGTCCACTCCTGGCTGGTGAATGTGAGATGGATGAGGTATTTGATATGGATGGTGACGATTCTGCTCAGCTTCTTGCTGCCGCAAATGCTGCTAACAGCGCTCAAGGCATTGTCACAACTCTCTTAGAGGAATATGAGAACATATTTGATGTAAGTTTCTTTCATCTACATTAGCATTGCCTTAGGACTCGGTATTTTCCTTGTAACAGCTGTCTTTGTTTCATTTGATCACATATTTTGTCAGTCTGGCATTACAATTTTACACGAGGACTCGTAAAAGAGCATCACTATTCAATCTGTTAGTCATGATTTTATACTTTTACAGGACGAGCACCTCAGATGTTCTTTGTCACCTGAGTCTCAAATTGAAGATAGTGGTACTGAAGCATCAACTGATGATGGGAATTTGGATGCCAAGGGCAACGGATTTCATGATGCAGAAAATGATGTAGATCAAGAAATGGAAGATGACAATGGTGCAGAACGTATACTTAGTGGAAAATTGAGCGAGAGCAGTGGATATGCTGGCAGTGACCTCTATGACTATAAGGTTTTCTTTTGTGTACTTCATTCTTTTAGTTTTCCTAACGGAGTCTCTGGCAAATTATTGCTGTGCAAAATGATACGACATGGTGGCATATTAAGTGTCCTGTTGGTGCTGAGAAACTGCTGTTAACATTTAGGAGTTTAGATGCAATTTTATTGGTCTTTTTTT
Source organism: Eragrostis curvula (assembly GCA_007726485.1). Classification (NCBI taxonomy): domain Eukaryota; kingdom Viridiplantae; phylum Streptophyta; class Magnoliopsida; order Poales; family Poaceae; genus Eragrostis; species Eragrostis curvula. The sequence goes on from CM017443.1 coordinate 31,379,364, forward strand.
GTTGCATTTTAGATATATAGCCATGGAAGAACTGTGTTTAAAGGTTTGTCAATTTGTTTTCTGATTTATTAATTTTTTTCATTTGTTAGATTCCTTTCTGGTTCCAAAATTTTCTTGCGTTGAGTTAGATTGCTAGTTTTTTTTTACGCAAATTAGATTGCTAGATTGCTAGTTTGTGATAGGTATTTGGCAACGTCTTTTCATTCTGTATTTTCTCTATGGCTTACTGTACTTTTTCCTGATTGAACAACAGGCTGTAAATGTTGACGAGTCAGATGCTGAACGCACGGTAGAAGTGTTGGAAGGAAATGTGGATCCGAGCAAAGTACAAAATAGTTGTTCAGCTGAAAATGTGGACACGTTACTTTGTGAAAACAACCCTTCTAATCAAACACCTGGTCACGAGACTCCGTTGTCTATGGGAGAGATCCTTTCTTCTTTTGATCCTGGAATTTCTGTACCTAGTCAAAGTTCTGAATATTCTGTAGAGAGACAGTCTAGCAAAATTAATGGATCTCAACCTCACGTGAAGCGCAGTAACTTTTGGGGACGGAATAATGTGAGCACGAAATCTAGTTTATATGTTTGTGTGCATGCCTTTCCTGTTGCTATTTTGTAGTATGAGTAATGTCTTGCCGATGCCGAGTCACTTTCTGGCTCACTGAATTCCTGATTGTTCATGGAGCACGGAATCTTGTTTACATGTTCTGATTCGTATGCATGGTTCATGCAGGCCAGAAGGAGCCAACATTCAGAATCAGTTGATTCATCTGGCGAAGAAGAGTAAGCTCTTAGCTGCTAAAAGCACTTACCATATGTGTTTGCATTATTTGTCATGGATTTGGAGTTCGTTTATTGCTGTAACTATGATAATTTATATTGCATGTTGGCATTTTAGACATCCATTTATCACAGTTCTCGTCTCGTAGCACTTATTATCCCAGCTTACTTGGATTGTTCAACTGCGGGTTAGATGAAACCAGTCTCAAACCAGCCACCTCCCCCTTTATACTGTGTGTGAACTGTAACAAGAGGGATTGCTCTTCACACAAAATACATGATCAGTGCTGCTAGTTTGAACTGTTTCAATCTGAAACCGGTGTGGACAGAACTATTGCTATTAGAAATATGGAGTATACTTTGCTTTTGAAGGTCATTTTGTTTGCTTTCTGATGACATTTACATAACTGATTAAGAAATTTTCCAACAGTGTGCACTTTTCTTTTGGTAGTTTACGGTTCTTTTCTCCAACGCACATACTAGAAAACATCTTATTTACCATGCAAACAACGTTTCAGGCTTGCTATTCAAAGGCTTGAGATTGCGAAGAATGATCTGCAGAACAGAATTGCCAAAGAGGTAGGTGAAGAAACTGCATATGTACGAATTTACCTTGATCTATGGCTTCCTGTAATCTAATAGAATGCGCCTCTCAGGCTAGGGGCAATGCAATTCTACAGGCGAGTTTGGAAAGAAGAAAACAAGCACTTCATGAACGCCGTTTGGCCCTGGAACAGGATGTATGCTTCATTTTCCTTGCCTTATCAAATTTGCATAGCCATGCTTCATTATGCTTTTTGGATGAAAGTACATTAGGTTCCCTCAGCCCCATGGTTAGGTCCTGTTTACCTTGAACTTTACAGGTCTCTATCTTAGTTTCTAATCTCTGCATTGGTTTGTTGTGAGATGACTTGTGTCCTTTTGCTTCCCTCTGGCTTTATTTTTGTTTTGATTGTTTTAGCTTTGTGTGGTTCCATAGTAACATAGTTAATGTTTCTGTTTCTTTGGAGTAGCATGTGAACAGCCTGCTCCCCACTCATTTTAAAAATCTCAGACCTATCCAGGAATTCGGGCAACCAGTTGGAACTGGGTACAATTGGGAACTTATAGATGAGCCTTGTCACTTGAGTATTGGTATCTCATATGCTAGCTATGTTCGGTTGCTTTATGAAGGCTTGAATTGGACACACTTTGAAAGTTGAGGGTCCAAAATTTAACTTTCTCCTTTATTTTTTATTTTATTTTTTGGTGTCCTGCTATGCAGCACGGATACGGATACGTGTATCAATATCCGGCGGATACGGATACGGCGATACGCCGTTTTCTGAAACAACCCGATACGTGGATACTTTTTTTAAAAAAAATTGAAATATAGTGAATATGAGAAATAATAATGTCTTAGCAGCCAACAATAGTCTCTACTGTCAAATTAGGAAATCAGACTTCCTGGTCCTAATTATGCACGCTAACGTGTAAGGCATTGGAATTGGACAGGAGCTTCATTGAAGCTGCTCTTACCAATCCCACCTAGAAGAAATGTCTAACCTTGCGCCCACAAATTGCCCTTTGTAACTTGTACCCACTCCAATCTGACAAGCCCTTGGCGAGAAGTAAACCAGCAGGGGAACCGATTCAGGCCGGCAGGGGAACTGGTTCAGATGGGGAAAACAGTTGGAAAGGAAGCAAACGAGCTCATCTGACCCTTCTTCAGTCGCCTGCTGCCGTTGACTCGCCGCCGGCGAGCAGTGCAACCTCCGCTGCAGCTGTTGATGCGCGGCGTCGAGCCCCTGCTAACCTGCCCTTGCGTGCTTTGTGGGTGGCGGCTGGTCAGGGAGTCACGGGAGCAAGGGAGAGGCAGGTGTTATCATGCTTTGCTGGGCTGAAGTGGGCTCAAACGTATCCAACACTGGGCCAAATTCGGCCCAATACGTACTGACTACTGAGCCAAGTATCCGATTTTCTGATATTTATTTTTAATTGGATACTTCCTGGATACGTATCCAAGGCGTATCCAAGACGTATCCGTATCCACCATGTATCCAGTACGTATCCACGGCTCAGGTGAAGTATCCGTGTTTTGTAGGTGTCCTGACACCGTTGAATAGTTCCAGTATATAGATGGTGGGATATTTGTTCTCTGTTGAACAGTTCAAGGTATGCGGGTGGGATGAGTGTTCTATAGTAGTTTCTATAACTGTTCATGACTACAGGGGATGCTTGTTCTCTGTTGAATAGGTCAAGGTATATGGATGCTGGGATGATTGTTCTAATAGCATCTCTACAACTGTTCATAACTACAGGTATCCAGGTTGCAAGAACAGCTACAAGCCGAGAGGGATCTTCGAGCTGCCCTTGAGGTTGGCTTGAGCATGTCTTCCGGACAGTTTTCAAGTGCACGATCTATGGACTTGAAGGTACCTTACTACCTTCAAACTATCACCACATTTGCTGGATTTATTTTATGGAGTCTCATTTTTTGTCCCTGTTTTACCTCAGACAAGGGCAGAACTGGAGGAGATTGCTCTTGCTGAAGCAGATGTTGCAAGGTTAAAACAGAAGGTTGCAGAGCTTCACCTCCAACTCAATCAACAGCGTCAACACCAATATGGATCTGCAGTGGACGCAGACGATCGTCATCACCGTCTTCCTGGCCACTTCTCGCAGCAGTAAGATACAGATTCTGTTCTTGTAAGTACTTTGTGGATAGGACTGGATTAACAGGTGGCTCGACTCATTAAAGCTCGGTTTGTTAAGGCTTGCCTAAATAACGAGCTGAAAAGAGGGCTTGGCTCGGTTCATTAAAGAGCTCAAACTGGCTGGTTTGGCTTATGAGCCAAGCATAATTTAAGTTTAGCTTAAGAACACATGTATTATACTCCCAACTATGTTTCAACATTCAAACATAGTTTTTACTATGCTTGGCTTATGGGTTAAACAACAGTTTAGATATGACCGAACATAATAGTAGAATCGTAGATTCAAGTTAGAGGTTGAGATCATCGTATGTATGGATTCTAATGAGCTGTGGAGCAGCTCACAAGCTAGCTCGCTAAGAAAATGACCTAAAAGATAGGTTTGACTAAAAATAAGGTTCTAGCTGAACTGAACTGATGCTAGCCTGTGAATGAGGTGAGCTAGTTTGCGATCATTGAGATTTCCTGCCAGCTCTATTTCTGGATCTCCAATGCTGTGGTTTTTGGTCTTGCAACTGCCTAAATCCAATGGGGACCTGTCAATAGTTCTGTACTTCTGTCTTGTATGCCATCCAGGAAAAGTAATTTCTTTATTTGTTGCTGAATCATGGAATGAATTACTTTTGCATTTATAATTAATAGTCCAAGGATTCCAGAATGTAGTTTGAGTTGTAGTATTCCCCTTGTATGATTTTCTTATTTTGACATGATAGTTTGTTCCTGCCAGAAACTTTGTTCAACAAGGATTTGACATGAACCTTGCTTTCTGTAATCAAGAAAAGCAGAGAAACGAGGTATGGTAACACATTCTCTTAACACTTTATATTCTCAGTGAGAGTGCTGGAACCTTTTGAAATTTCAAGTCATACAGCATGGCCTTTTATCCTCATGCATGATTCAAATGCAATGTTGAAATACTATGTACTACCTCTGTCCAAATATGAGTTAATTTATTGAGTTGGTTAAAGGCAATCTAAATTAAGTTTGACCAATTTTATGAAGTAGCAACATCTACGAGATCAAACAAGTACATTATGAAAATATGATTCATGATGGATATAATGATGAATTGTCGTCATGAATTTGTGCTAGCTATCATGCCCTAATGAAATAAAAAAAATCGGGAGGGAGTACATTGGTTTTACTTGTGGTTCAAACTGTTGCGGCATTTCATGTGGGGAAAATTTCTTAGGTGCCATTGCAAATTTGCACAATCCCGAATATGCCACTGTCAGTGACACAGGTGGGCCCCACCTGTCACTGAGAGACCAGTGGCATATACGGGATTACAATGAAACTGGTTATGTGTTGTGTCGTTAGAATCTGATGGCAAGTTGGTAGATGATGTTGCATCCGCCAATATTTACAATGGATCATGTTTACAGGAGAGCTCTGTAGATTCATCACAATGGAGAAACATCAAGCAGCACGTGCTACCTTATGGTTCTTCAAGGCCACTCACCCGTAAGCTCTCGTTTGATGTCTCTTCAAGTGAATCCAGAGGCACGGAAGCCTCAACAAGCATGTCAACAGAGAACACTTCTGTGACAATCAATGTTCCAAAGTTAGCTGAGGTTAGTGAGATCATAGCTCTTTTATTAAATATGTACTGCTGAAAAGTTTGCAAAACTCATATTTTTTTGTATGACAGGGCATGGAGTATGGGAGGCAACCAATGGTGGCATCATCCACTTTGGTAGAACTAACAACTAGACTAGATTTCTTTAAAGAGCGGAGGTCACAACTAATGGAACAGCTCCATAGTCTTGACTTAGGGCATGGATCTGCTACTCAGGGTTTTCCATACAAGCCACCCTCTCCTTGGAACAACCCAAGGTAGGGTGATCATTCAATTCGATGATTGTATATTCTTGGTAGTGGTTCTTCTATTTTCTGCCTTTCTGAGTGTAAATTTATTTTGTTCTTCAATATGGTTTCGTTTTGTTGTTGCACCAGAATAGCTTCTGTGTGGGTTTTGTATGTAATGTGTCATTGAGGTGCTATTTAGACAAGTTTTCCCAGTGTCACCACATGTATATGTATTTTGTGTGTTATTATAGAAACTTCATAGGTTGACTCCTTGTATGGCCGGTTGATTCATACTAGCACAAAATGCTGAGGAAAACAGGGGATTAAATGAGAACCCAGTATGAGTTTATAAATAATCGGCTGAAGGCTTGAAGCTGTGTTTAATCATCACAGTTAATTTTATCATCGCTGTTACTTTTTAGCACCTACTCCTGTCAAATTTTGTTGATGTTCCAGACAAAGATCGAACTTCATTCGGCGGTACTTTGCTTTCTGAACATAAAAAAAAAATAAAAAAATAAAAAAAGAAGAAGAAGAAAGGAGGAATGGTGGAAGTTTAAACTGGTCGTGTCACTAATCATCTTCCTGTCCGTATGGACGTGTTCTAGCACTTGCATTACTGATGTACGCTGTGCCATGGGTTTCGGTGACTCTGATCTCTGGTGAATAGTCTGTCTACTTTAGGATGAATATTTTGGGGCGTGATTGGTAGGTTGAATATGGGCTGCCCAGTCGGCCTGGCAACGGGGATGATCCCCGCGGGGAGAAGGCCTCCATCCCCGCCCCGTTAAGCCCTGTCCCCGATAGGTTAACGGGGCGAAAGCTTGCCCCGTCCCCGTCCCCGGCGGATCCCCGATCCCCGCCGGGGCCCCACGGGGCTCGCAAGTCGACGCAGCGCGCCGCCGTCAGCCGTCGTCGTGGTGCCGCGCCGCACCGTCGCGGAGACGCCGCCTCGTCGCGCCACCGCGCGCCGCGCCGTCGCGAAGCCCCTTTGCGGAGCAGCCGCGCGCCGCGCCGTCGCGAAGCCCCGTCGCGGAGCAGCCGCGCGCCGCGCCGTCGCGGAGCCACCACGCGCGGGAGGAGTCTACGCAAGAGAGGAGAGGATCGGGAGAGAAGAGACAGAAACGGGAGTAAAATTTTAGGGTTGGAGGAAGGAGAATCTTCGTTAGATGGGCTGCTGGGCTATATTTGTTGAAATCGGCCATAATATTTGTGTTGAAGGTGGGCTGCTGTGTTGCTATCGGGGCACCGCGGGCCTCCACGGGGAAAACCTTATCCCCATCCCCGCCCCGCTTTGATTCGGGGATCCGCCCCGTTAGCCTCGCGGGGAAAAATTCGCCCCCGTCCCCGCCCCGTTCGGGGCTGCGCCCCGCGGGACCCGTCTCCAGTGGGGAAATTGCCGGGACTACTGCCCAGGTTGGTGGGATGCAACGATGGATTGATTGGTTGCTTGTATCTAAATTCGTTGGCTGATGGGATGCAAGGTTGTGTTGATTTGCTCTGTACGGGAGTCCAGAATGGCTTGCTGGGTGCAAAAAGCACCGCTCAGCCAGGCTCGCCGGGAATGAGATTCAATCTCGTTTCCCGGGCCTGGCTCGCTCGCTCCTGGCTAGCGCGGGCCTGGCTCCATGCAGCCAGTAGAGAAAGTAACCAATCACGCCCACTGGCCGCAATGTAGGGATGCACAACATGATCATCATATCAGTATTTGATGTCTCATTCCAAGTCGTTCAAGTTTAGTCAGTAACACATTCCAGATCGTCCAAGTTTAGTCAGTTCATGGAAGATTTATATTGTCATTTCAACAGATTTACAGCATATTTGCAAAGGATGCCAGCTCTAATATTCTATACCATCCCATGTTGCCGTTGTGGAGAGTTCATTTGGCAACTAGTCCCTTGTGTCCCAGTGAGCAGCCGGGTGTTTGGCCAAGGCACGCACGCCTCTTGCTTCTTAATGAAATCTGTCCGTTGTACATTCTTCAAAAGAGGCAAGAGCCGATACAAAAAATTCAGGGAAACACAGTGCCCTTCACCTCTAGATCCTGAATTAATAGCCAATGTGCTTCGCTCGAAAAGTTTGTGTCAATATGGCTTTTCCTACGGAAAGCTTTACTACCCAGGCTGAAGCATTGATTTTTTTTTTTTGAGGGAAAGTATGAAATCTGTTGGGTAAAAAATGTCCAGTTTATTTTTTTTTTTGCGAGGGAAATGTCCAGTTTAGTTAAACGTATATCTATATTAGTAGTAACATGGTAAAACTATTGTCCAGTAACTCCCGTTAGACAGCGGACTCCATGTACGTATTCACTCGTACTACCAGAAAAATAAAACAACGATGACCTGCGCCTCATGTAAACGATTTACATCTCTGAACTGTCTTTACAAATTTTCTCCGTAGTTCTTCAAGTCAGCATCTACACTACCATTAGTGATTTCTATATGCATGTATTATGCATAGCTTGGCATTGCTGAGCTATGCTACACTGTGCAATGTAATATAGCAGCTGTAGAAATGCAGCTGCGTGAAAGAGGTTTGCTAACTGTTTGCCAAACAACTATTTGATGAAAAAATATTGTTGAACCTGCCCAATGGAGCCTTATTTCTACATGAGAGCCAGTTGAATTCCTCAGAGTCTGTAAGCGGTTAATCTTCCGGGTGGCTTCTATAGAAGCTGCTCTCATGCATTGCAGTCTGGTGTGGACAAATGAGTGTGCAAGTAGCAAGTAGAGTCACCAAAAGCTGTGGGCAGCACCATGTTTCCACAGTTCTACACTGATATCCATGTCAGTGGCAACGGTAGCCCTCGAGTTTCAATTTGTTTTCAGAAATCTAGCTTTTCTTCTTGGAAGGCTTTGAATACAAAATCTCTGAAGCGTCTTGAGTACTGTTTTGGGTCTACAGCTGAGATAGATGTTGGGTCGTACTGAAAAGATTTATATGCATGCTCAAGCTTTTTGCTGATATCGTAATCTTGAAGAATGTCTATAATTCCAAAGTACAATATAACATCGTAGAACTCCCCAGTAGGCTCTCCCATTATCTGCAACTCACATTCAGTCTTTCGTACAGTCAATTCAGCTCTTGTTGGCATGTTTGACCCAAGTTTTATCTTGGCTAACCTGTGCAAACAGCCTTTGTTATCTGACAATATCATCGGAAGGCATTAATGCAGCAAATGGCACCTCTATCTGATAAAAAGTCAAGAAGAGGATATCGGAAATAATGAATGGTAAGATACTTGTTCTTGACAGCCATTTTTATTTTTATGTTTCTTCATATGAGTTGTTACCTAGCATTAGCTGCTGTAAAGATAATAACCAATAACATACAGGAATAAATGTTTTGGGTTAAGAAGATATGAATTTAGCATGGGTGGTCCGTGGTGGATCTGCCAAGCAGAAAGACCCACTTAAGAATTAGAATTAACCACCGATGAACCAAAGGCTACCAATGCTGCTGCATTTGATAACTGTTTGAATATGTATCATTTTTACCGAAGTGAAAGAAAAATCAAGTGCCTTGATTTACCTGCTTGGGTCAGTATCTCCTCTAGACAGGCAAGGTGATGATCCTCTGCTGCTGTCACTATCAAATGAACCTTCAAACAATGCACGTCATAAGGTATACGGTTATTGTGTAAAAAATCATTAAAATGGTCTAGTTATTCAACCAACCTCCGGTCAGTAGCCTATCCCTCTTATCCCTAAAATGTACACCGACCAAGAGACTGTAATCCATGATATTTTCCTGCTCAAGAAACTCGCAGTCCCTGTCAACTTGTCTGATTGAACAGAAGTTAAAAACCACATTAGCACGAGTAAAGTGTGGTGATTTTTTTTTATCACATACAATCTCACTCACCTTTGAAACTCTTGATACCATGGTTTTTGTAATCGAAATATAAAGTTAAGATCAAGATCCTTCAAAGTAGTGTACTCATCGATCTCTGTCTGTGGCTTGTCAGTTGTACGCCCAAGGGATGAACCTTTTAGGTCAAATCGTCTATGAATAGAGTAATCGGAACAGAACAAATTTCCCATTATGACGAAACGAACCTGGGTGATGGTATAACAGCCAACAGATAATCAGGCATGACAAATCAACTTGGGAAGAGTATATTTACTAGTCATCATAGTTTACTAGCCATACAATGATACGAAATAAAAAATGCTAATTGCTGACCTTCTTTTGATTGGCTCCAGCTAATTTGACACAGTGAAGACCAAAAAACTTGGTGACTAGAGTATTCTCAAATGCTCGTACATGATTATAGTAAGCTCGAAGCATCTTCAGAAATATCTATATGGCAACAGTAGTTAGTTAATTAATAACAAAACCACTGGTGATTCTGAAGTTGATAAAAAAAAACTAGAACAAGATTACGTGCAGACCTTTACTTCCGATTTCTTCATTGTCTTTATCATGTACTGGTCATTGCTTGTGAGATAAAAGAAGCTTCCACTCTTACCAGGAGATGAGAGCTCCCGGAGAGCCTGGTCTCCACAAAGGGATAACATATAGTCTGCTGCATCGACTTTAAACAACTTGCGTAGTGTCCTGTGATTCATTTTGAGAGTAAATTGTGTGTTGAACTTCTGTTGAGCATGCATGCTATCATAATGAAATCGCTATGTACATATATTGATAATGGGAATGATGGCCAACCGGAATACTTGAGGACAATAATCCTTCCATTTGAAATCGCAAGAACTGTGTGGAGGGGTGTATTTTGAGCCTTCTGGGGGGAATCTTGTCCATACTTTCTCCTTAGGATCAAATGCTGATGATTTAAGATCAAGCGTAATTGGACCTTGCTTTCCTACCGCGTGCCTGTCATGAAGGCAAGATAATTATGACACAAATGTATTTATATTCGGATGTTACAAGGCATATGTAGGTAAGATATCTAAAATATGTTACTGCTACTTTCAGATGTTACAATGTACACTGCCAAAGGGCTTATCCCAATCCACTGCCCACTGGTATTAGTTGAAATGACAAATAAATAGAAAGGCTTTCCAAGTGTGCTTTCTTGCTGTCCATACAAGATATCTCAAAGAAGTTTCCTATTGTCTGGATCTTCTCCTGTACGTTGTGCTAAGGGAAAAGTATCATGTGTCCTGTATATATGAATGGGAAATGGAGCATCTACATCCCCAATGTTGATGGGAAATAGCTCTCCAGGCATGACCATCCAACCAAAATCGTATCAAGCCCTGAGCAGCTGTATGCATCCATTCCCATGTGTTGATTTTCTGCGAAAGACATGTTGTGTTTATCGCCCCGGAGAACACAGCTTTATGCATGTTATCACTCATGCCCTTTGAATAGAATGGTAGATTATAGGTCTCAATCTTACAAGATATCGCATTAGCCATTAGGCGGTCATCTCGAAATCTTGAAAGTGTGCGAAACAAACCATTCAGCAACCAGCAATTGTCCATGGACCCAGCCTGTTCCGTTTAGCAATCAAGTTCTTATGCACAAAAATAAAACTTTTAACCATGGAACCTGCACGGTGATCTTCCCAATCTCTTATAGGTAACCAAATATATATATTCCCCTGTACGGAAATGGCATGGCGCGAGATGCAATGCCCAAAAAATTAGCATGCATAGCACCAACAGATCCCATGAATTAAACAACTCCAGAAGGGAAAATATTTCACCAAGCCACATTAATCAATAATCAATACAGGGTGCCTGGGCGGGGAGAGACGAGATAACCACGCAAATTATCTCAATTTCTGAAGAAGAACGTCAGCAACAAGAAGGGGCCGAGATGCGGGCGGGTAAGAAACACACCTGATGCCGAGCTGCAGGTTGAGCATGAGCTCGTAGTTCTTGTGGCCCTTGGCGATGGTCTCGCCCTGCCGCCGCGCCCCGCGCGACCTGCCGCTTGCGTGCGGCCCCGTCGCCGGCGACGGCGGCGGCAGCCCCCTCCCATCGCCGGCGTCCTCCACCCTCACCGTCTTGGCGCGCCTCCCCGTCGTCTTCCTCCTCTCTCTCCCCCGTGGCCCTCGCACCTCCGCCTGCTCGTCCCCTCCTCCGCAATGCCGCACGTGTTGCCCCCATCCAGACCTCCACCCCCCGCAAAGTCGGATCTTTTCAAAGTTTCTCTCTCCTCTCCCGCCCCGGAAGTTTTGCTCCGCCACGACGCCGAGCTCGCGCGCCCGTTCGCTGCCCTCCCCGCCGAGCTGTGTGCTCTCCCGGGTTCGTCTCCACCACGTGCCGCCCCCACAGACGCGCACGTCATCCACTTCTTGGTTAGTATATTTGTTTTTTATACTCCTATAAGGTTATTATATATAAACTTTTTAAAAAAAAACTTTTTGCAAGTTATACGTTTCTAAAATCAACTCTTGTTTAGACTCCTTTATTCAAATCCCTAGGCAACATTTCATGATCGGTGTCTCTCTTTTTTCCCTCAACAAACATCATTCTTGTTTCAGCTGGCTTGCCAATGTATATAAACTATGAATGTGTTTAGATGGTTTTATGTAACTCAACCCGGGGGAATGTTCGGTTGCATGAGCTTTCTCTTCGCTCTCCCGGTGCAAAGTGTATCCCTCAGCCTAATGGAGAAACATGGGAATCGACCATATCTACTGACTGCTGAGGTCAGGCTCACGGGATGCAGCTCAATAATTGCTAATGGTGTTATTAGTATATGAGTAACATACATTAAATGATATTAGGGTATTCCAAGGTTGATTAAGACACTCTTGAAAAAAAAGGTTGTTACGTTAAGGTTTAAATAGAAAAATAAGGCTTATTATCGTACTTAAAATAAATAGATTATAATATTACTCATTTTAATTAGATCGTCTCTCTTCTTAGGTTGTGTAAATATCATATAGGTCAATCTAAGGCGTCGTATATGTTAGGTGCTTAATGGGTGCGCTCTACATTATTTTGACAATAATATTTGATGCATAATCACATTAATACATAACTAAAATAGTCTTAACTAATGCACTCAGTAGCAGAAAACTCGAATTTCATTGTTTATATCCTTGATTCCTTCAATTTACTTATTATTGTTAGAACTACTAGATGCTCAATTGACCATTTAGTCTCATTTTCATTTTTTTTCGTTTTCTATACTATCGAGAATCACATCTTTCATCAGCTAATAATATGAACACTAAGCATGATGGATGGTGGTGCACTGATTTTAGTCTGACATTTTTTTTTGGGCGACTGATCTGGCATATATTTCTAACCTCGTGATCTCTTACGCTAGCCCTTTTGAATGCATATTGTCTTTAATCCTTTGATTGAAAAATGTTTCCTCCAATTTATTTATTCTCTTAATATTCTCAACCTTAATCCTGCATTATGTATGCATGACAATCGATATCTAGCTTGTTTATATTTTTGCAACTCAAATAAAATGAACCAATGGTGTCGCTGCACCTGTCTCCAATGGTAGCTGACACATGCATGATATACTACTATTTACATATTTGACTATAACACCCCAGCCCAGAGTACGGCTCCAGACCCGTACGCCTGCAGTGCGGGCCCACCTAACAGCAGCAACTCTTACGCTTTCGTCCTCGCTTCGCGTAAAAGGGTTAACCCGGTTACTACTGCACCTAGGACTGAGTATTTAAGCTGGTCAAGCTCCTGATCGATTTCCAGTATGGGACTAACCGGATCGCTACAGTACCCGCGCTACAGTGCCCAGCAGCTACAGTACCGCGGCCCAGTGGGCTCGGCTCACGGGCCGAACAACTGGCCGATTCTATTTTGTTGGGCTTGAATTAACATCCTGGATGTTACATTCTCCCCCCTTTAGAACTCGACGTCCCGTCGAGCGACCAGCTTACCCCCTGACTCCTCGAGTCATCCAGGGGACAGTAGACACAGGATCGTCCCTTCCTGGCCACGTCCAGCACGTGTCATGCCGTGTCCCGCCTTACAGACCCACGCACCATGAACCCCGTGACTGCGCCCGTGACACAGCGAAGGTCGGCTCTGATACCATCCTGTAACACCCCAGCCCAGAATACGACTCCAGACCCGTACGCCTGCAGTGCGAGCCCACCTAACAGCAGCAACTCTTACGCTTTCGTTCTCGCTTCGCGTAAAAGGGTTAACCCGGTTACTACTGCACCTAGGACTGAGTATTTAAGCTGGTCAAGCTCCTGGTCGATTTCCAGTATGGGACTAACCGGATCGCTACAGTAGCCGCGCTACAGTGTCCCGCGGCTACAGTGCCGGCAGCTACAGTAGGCTCGCTACAGTACTCCGATGCTACAGTACCGCGGCCCAGTGGGCTCGGCTCACGGGCCGAACAACTGGCCGATTCTATTTTGTTGGGCTTGAATTAACATCCTGGAGTGCATCCTGGGTTTAAAGAGATATTGATTGGGTTGTCTGATCCATGTTTAGACTTCGCAATCGGAGAATTCTATTGTTTACAACCGGTAAAATTTGCCTATAATCAAGGATTGCAATACTGTTTGTCTCGGTAAAACTGGACCGAACCGGACCGAGATGACCGTTTACCGAAAAACTGGGAAAAACGGATCAAAATCCAAATGACGAAATTTGAATCAACAGACGTCAAAATTTCGGGTAAGCCACTCAAAATTTCCGGAAAACCGGACCAAATTTCGGAAAATCGGTGAAGAGAGGGAAAATGGGGAAAATGCAAAAAAAAAAAATAATTAAATTTGAAACCAAAAAATATGTAACAAAACTAGATGCAATTTTGAGTGCAATGGTGCAACAACATGAAAATTCTATCGTTTGCTTGGTCAATGAAAAAAAATAAAGGAAGGTTGCCGGTTCGAAAAAATCTTTTCTTTTTCCCAGAAATCTTGCATGATTGTTTTGATACATTAAACGATCGAATTTTTATGTTCTTGTTCCACCATTGCTCTGCAAATTTCCTCTAGTTTGTTTTACATATTTTTGTTTCAATGTTTTGCAAATTTTTCATTTTTTTTTTGAAATTTAAAAAGAAAACCGGTGAACCGGGTATACTGGACCTTCCAGTTTTTCTGAAAACCGGTTCGGTTTACTGCGGTAAGGAGAACCCTGCCTATGATACGTGCATATCTTTTGTTTTTCTCTCAAAAAAGAAGCAAAGTTGCTATCAGCAAATACTCCATTGTTGGCTATGTGAAGCTGAGTAACTGAGCTTATGTCTTTTCGGTCAATTCGTTGTGATCCACCTAATATAGGCTGGATTTTTCCAAACCTTTTGTAAGACCCAACAAGACAACTTTCTGGGTGTTGAGGAAGCAACCAGTTTCAACCCGTAGTCCCTTATTGTTGTTTCGTTTTCGTTTTCGTTTTCTTTGTCTTTATTTTCTATCAGCAGTTTCTCTCCACTATGAACAGTTCAGCATAACATATACAATTTGATGGGTCTTTAGAGAAAAAAAAAACTTCATTGAAGTAATGTTCACCCTCTTAACACACAAAATAGGACCGCATGCCATCAATCTTAAGATTGACATAGTTCACACAGATGTCTCACTATCAACACACATGTCGGCTACCACTAAACTTATTTACTCAAAGTTATGAAATTAAAACTTTATTCATAACTTTAGACTCGACTGGATCGCATAAAAAGTCCTGCTTGCTAAAGCCCTAGATATTGTCTTTTTTCGCGCCGTACTACCTTAAAGCCCAATGAGATCAAATAAGTTGTTCCAAATGAAAAGAGTTATACATGATATGATATAAATCAAATAAGTTGTTCCAAATTAAAAGAGTTATACATTATATATTATGTTCACCCATCAAGCTATATGATTTGTTTAGCTGGTTAGGACAACTTCAAGGAATGACTTAGAGTAAACATATTTTGTATCGGAAGGAGTATGTGTCATTCTCATTGCTGTCAAGACAGTAACACAAATTTGCAATATTGCTCTTTCTCCCTTTTGTGTCTGGTTGCCATCACCACAGGATGATCTGAAATAGACCAAATACTGATGCGTGATGTATCAGCCGCCATTCAGCCGGTCCACCTTAGTATTGCGACCGCGAATAGTGAATTTTTTCCCAAACATGTAATGAATACTCACCTCTATGAATAAATGCACACATAGCTTACCTCTATAAAGTAGGCCAACAAAAGACTAGGCGAGCTAGTCTTGAGATTCACGAAGTCACCAAAGGAACCTCGTTGTCGACAGAGTCTTGGACTTGAAGCCGGGTAGGTTAGTTCTAGCACCGGGAACGTAACTAGCTGAGCTAATTTACAAATAGTGAAAACTTGGCCATTCACAAAATATCACCAGCAGTTTATATTCTACCTTGAAATTAACTAATACAATGAATCGCTGTCTTCTAACTGTTACATTCAGAAACACCATCATCACATGGGTCTTCAAAAGATTCAGAACACATGCAAACATTCAGACCAATGGATGTCAGAAAGAGTTAAGAAATCACAAAAGGTTTTTGGACCGACATTAACCTGTACCGTTAGCAGAAAACTGAAAAATTGATAGTTCTCCAGTCTATTGAAAGGCTTCGGGACAGTAGGAAAAAAAATTCTGCCCACGCCCACGTTATCCTCAGGTAAATAGCATTTACATCCCCTGAATGGGTTCGATCTGGTTACACGTTTCTATGTATAATTTGATTCTGTCAGTTACATTTTCTATCCTTTTTGTAAATGTTATGCTGAACTCCGTATCTGTGCTCCTTGCGTATATTTACATGACAGCCAATCTGATTCCTGCAAACCGAGGGACCACCAGATGCCCCAGCAACTCAGTCATCCTCATGCCTTCAACAGAAGCTGCCGGGCTCCTGTATAAACTGATAATGTACAAACCCCTCACCTAAATGTCATTTCCATGTGCTCGGCTTGATCTCTCACCTTTCGGGAAGACAATATCAGCCGTCAAGTTCAATATGATTTCAGCCGTCTATTTTGTCTTCTTGGAATGCTTTGTATATGAAATCTTTGAAGCGTCTGGAATATTGTCTTGGATCTACCGCAGAAATAGAGGTTGAGTCGTATTGGAAAGATTTGTACGCATGCTCAAGCTTTTTGCCAATATCGTAGTCTTGAAGTATGTCTATAATCCCAAAGTACAGTATGACATCACAGTACTCCCCGGTTGGTTCTCCAATAATATCGCCATCATTCTTTCGCTTTGTCAGCTCGGCTCTTGACAGCATGTTAGCCCCAAGTTTAATTGTCGACCACCTGCTCAGCCAAACAAAATTGATTATCTTATGTAGTTGAAAGGCGTGAACAAGAACCTTTATCAGGTGTCATTTGCAAGAAAATGTATGACACGTCAAGTGATTTCCTGACATTTGGTAATAGTTTCAGCCACCCTATTATAACCATAACCTGATTATATTATTGATTCAGGGTGGCCGATATTTAACATACATAGATACTCAAGATCAACGCATTAGTATATCAATGTACAATAAAGCTGTCAACTGTAAGGAGTGCACTAGTACAGTAGGTTGCTGACGAAACAGGACTTCATTGTTGAGGAATGTAAAGAGCAATTGCCCTTTAGGGCAAACATAGCATATCAATTAGTACATTAGGAGGATAAAAATAAATTAGCCAACGGTGAGTTGGGTTGTGGTACTGGTACATCGTAGAGACTGACTAAATGGTTTGGACAGAGATAAGACATAAATAACCGGGATTTTACTGTTATAGCAGGTAATAATTCAACATCATTACCTGTTTGGATCAGAAAGAAAGTGATCCCTGTCCCATCGTGAAAGGCGAGGCGTTGCAGGTATATCACCATCGATGTCAATGGCACCTTCCACCAATGACACAAGTTAGCATTTGAGTTTTAAGCAACCTTCATAAACAGGTATGTCTCCCTTACCTCTAAAATGTACACCGACCAAAAGACTGTAATCCATAATCTTTTCCTGCTCGAGGAACTCGCAGTCCTTGTCGACTTGCCTGCCCCAACATATGTAACATCTACATTAGCATAAAGGATAAAATAGCATGGCACTGATTGTTGCTCAGGTCATAATGATTCAAGAAATTAGATGTCAATGTCAACACCTTTGGAACTCTTGAAACCATTGTTTCTGCAGACGAAATATAAAATTAAGATCAAGGTCTTTCAAAGTTGTATACTCATCAATCTCTGCCTGTGGCTTGTCAGTTATACGGCCAAGAGATGATCCTTTCAGATCAAATCGCCTATGAATAGTATGATCAGAGCAGAAGAGATTTCCCATTATGACAAAACGAACCTGGGTAGTAAGTAGGAAACATATACTAAGGAATAGATATTATTCTTAAAAATAGCATATTGCAAAATAAGGTTTCAAAAATGGCATATTGCATATTGCATATTCTCATCAAATCGTCTCTAAATAGTATGATCAGAGCAGAAAAGATTCCCCATTATGACAAAATGAACCTGGGTAGTAAGTAGAAAACACAAACTATGGCAGGGCATTACGCTTAAAAATTAGTATAACGCATAAATATAACAAAAAAATATTTAGGACGGAATGGACAAATATAATTTTTGAACCTTCTTTTGGTGTGCTCCAGCCTTTACACAATGCAGACCAAAGAACTTTGTTACTAAGGTATTCTCGAATGCACGGACATGCTTGTAGTAGGCTGGAAGCATCTTCAGAAGCATCTGTATGGAAATGAATAGTCTATACACTTAAAATGAACTTCTGCGATCTAAGACACTTTGAAAGCATTATGGAAAAAAGCAGCAGTGGTTGGTCATACCTTCACTTCAGATTTCTTCATAGTCTTTATCATGTAACGATCGTCATTTGTCAAGTAAAAGAAGCTTCCACTCTTACCAGGGGATGAAAGCTCACGAAGTGCGTCATCTCCACAGAGAGATAACATATAGTCAGCTGGGTCAACCTTGAATAGCTTTCGCAGTGTCCTGCAATCGAGTTCAGAACAGATGTGTGCATTGTTTAGCAAAACAGGTTGAAATGACTACAAAATTATACTATGCATCTTTATTGTGGGGGTGATGACCAACCGGAACACCTTTGGGCAGTAATCCTTCCATCTGAAATCACAAGAATTGTGTGGAGGAGTATGTTTTGAGCCCTCAGGAGGGAATTTTGTCCACACTTTCTCCTTTGGGTCAAATGCTGATGATTTCAAGTCCAATATAGGTTGACCTTGCCTTCCTACTGCATGCCTGTTCGGTAGTTCAGGGAATAAGAAATTTGGTGACATAGTCAGCATGAGAACAAACTCTCTCTCCTCAAGGATATATGAATGCATCTAGACAGCGCACCACACTCAAAAGAACTAAATGCACAAAAGTTTGCTGGAGTAAAGTGGATAAGGCCACTTTGGGAGTATCGTGTGCATGGTCTCTCTTGATTTATAACTTTACATGTACACCTGGTACAGAGTTTATGGAATATCATTTCATTTCAGGATTTCAACTAATAGTGAAAACTCTGAAGGGAGTGCTATGTTGATGAAATACATCACAAATCAGCCAGTCTCTGTTTACACATCAATTAAGACTATGATCCAACGTCTCTCTAACAAAATGTTAGGCTTAATAATTGTGGTTGAAATTTGTATGAGAAAAGTGCTTCATTACTTCCTCCTAAAGTGAGTACATTATGAGTGACTTGGCGGTCATTTTTATTAATGCGGCAATGGCATGATTGTTACACAGAGTTTGCGAAGCATTATGTACGAGAATTATCAAACTTCTAAATAAACTAGAACAATAAGAAAGTCAGACAGACAGATGTGAAGAAGATATTAATGATCACGGGTACTGGAAAAAACGCACCTGATCCCAAGCTGCAGGTTGAGCATGAGCTCGTAGTTCTTGTGCCCCTTTGCAATGGTCAACCCCTGCTGCTTGGACACCAGCAGCGGCGTTGCCTTGGCTAAATGCGGCGCCGGCGACGGAGGCGGCAGCCCCCTCCCCTCCCGCACGCTCCGCCGCCTCCAGTCGTCCCCAATGTCGCACTTGACATCCCCGTCCGACCCCCAGAAATGCACGAGGCTGCCGCCGGAGCCGGTGCTCCTGCTGGACGCCGAGCTCCCGCGGCCGCTGACGGACCGCGCCAGCCATTTGAGCGACCTGAGCGACGTGAGCGCCGACTGGCCCTCGGTGCCGGTGTGCACGCACTCGGGCAGCTCCCGCGCGAACACCTCCCTCGGGTCGCGCGCCCGTGGGGACTCCCCCGCCGCCGCCGGCGACGGGTAGTACACGCCCTTCTGGTGGACGGAGCCTCCGGGCGCCTCGCGTCCCCAGAAGCCCACGTAGAGGCTGCCGTCGGCCCACCGGAAGGTGCCCTGCCCTCGGGGCCGGCCGCCCTCCCACCCGCCGTCGTAGCGGTTGCCGTTGGCCCAGACGAGCGCACCGCGGCCGTGGATGAGGCCCGCGCGCCACCCGCCCGCGTACTCGGTGCCGTCCCGCCACGCGTAGCGGCCGCAGCCGTCGGGGAGGCCCGCGCGCCACTCGCCGTCGTAGCGGTCGCCGTTGGCGTGGCGCTTCTCGCCGGCGCCGTGCTCGAGGTTCTTGGCCCAGGCGCCGCGGTAGGTGTCCCCCGCGGCGCCCACGTAGGTGCCGGCGCCGTGCATGAAGCCGTCGAGGAACTCGCCCTCGTAGGTGGCGCCGGAGGGCCAGGAGAAGCGGCCGCGGCCCGTGGCCTTGCCGCGCCGCCACTCGCCCTCGTACATGCACCCGTCCACCCACAGGTACTTGCCGGCGCCGTGCGGCACGGCGCCGCGCCACTGGCCGCGGTAGAGGTCGCCGTTGGGGAGGACGCGCTCCAGCTCCTGCCCGTCCTGCACGGCGCCGCTGCAGGAGGGCGCCGCGTCGGGGTCCTCCCCCGCGGGCGGCATCGGTGACACGCGGCGGCTCGCGAGGCGGGCGGCGCGCTCGCACATTGGTCGCCCGCCGGTGTCCCCGGCCGCGGCGTCGGTCGCGCGCGAGAGAAACCTAGGAGCGCCGGCGGCCGCGCGCGGGCGCGCGGCGCGGCGGCATTGTCGGTGGGGGGAAATCGAGGAGCGGCCCAGGGAGGCAAAAATTTAGACCGTGCAAGGAGTGGAGGAGGAGAAGGACGCCCAACGTGCAAGGAGGTGCCGCATTGTTTTCCTTTTTTTTTTTTCTTTCTTTTCTCCACATGGTTTCTTGGGTTTTCTATTCTGGAATATTACTACCACCGGATCCTATTGTATCCGTAGAAATGATACAATGCCGTCCATGGCGTCAGTTACTAAAACATTTCTTCCTTGCCGTTCGATGGTTTATAATCCTTCGGTTTTAAATTGTTAACGTTGTTGACTTTTTGAGTTACATTTGATCATTCGTCTTATCAAACTATTAGTTTAAATATGTAAATCACTTGGCTGTGAGAGTTAGCAGGAGAGAGACATATAGAGGAAGCTTGGGTCGGAAAAAAATAAATAAATGACGAGCATGAAGATCATAGGGCTACTGTTCATCGACTGAGAGGAAGCGGAAAAATCAGTTGGCTGACAGTTACCATTCCCCGAAACAGTTTGAATCCTTCACACACTTATCTATATGCAAGTTTATCGTTAAGGTCCTTTTTGATAAGGCTCTCAAACCGGTTCTGCCTTTAGGATGAAACCATACTAAATATTTCAATCAGAAGTGTTTTAGCTTCAAAACCTAAGAGAAGCCATTTTGCAAAATGAATAGAGACTTCCTCCATGGAAGCTAGACATGAAGACATTTTGCCAAACATTTCTGAAAGTGATCTTTTTAAATGGATAAAAATGGGTAAGTTAATCGTTCAAACAATGGAAAACTGTTAAATAAAACTATACTAAGGCTAAGAATTAGATTTATAGCTCATTATTTAGTAGTGAAAGAAATACGTCTCGTTTACACCTAATCAAACACCTGGTGTGGAAGCCAGCAATTAAATAAAAGTGATCAAGGCAATCGTAATTTAACGGATGAATGTCATTCCATGTTTTGTGTGTGGCATGAGTGTGGTTTATTGTACGTTTCGACACATCGTATTTTTTAATCAAAGAGAAAGAAAAAAAAAAGCTAAAACCGTCTTTGAGCAGAAGTCATTGTTCGATCACACTTTCTGAGAACGTCAAATGGAGTCGTGCTCGTGCGGGGATAGATGGCTATTGGAGAATGGCCAACCTGAACTGATGCTGGAAATAGCGAGCGGTCGCGAGTGAGAAGAGCGACACGGTGCCATGGTGGCGGGCCGTGGGGTTCCACGCCGCAACCTGCTGTCTCTGGCGTGTCGTGCCTCTCGCCCGCCTCTCGCTCTCGCAATTCCTCGGCTGTTGTTCACTCATTGCCAATTCTGTCTGTTTGCAGCGCGGGGGGAAGTGACGCTACTTCTTGAGCGGATTCGTTTGGACTGTTTGGAATGCGAGAGTTTGAGAGTACGTGACCGCGCAAGATATGTTTGGAACTCTTTTTTTTTTTCGCCAAGTAACATAGTAATAAACCGTTTGGGAGGGCTTTGACTCAAACAAAAAACAACTTTGGTTTTAGCTTATTTTTTAAAATAGTTTTTTAATTATTGTGCCTAACTGTTTGACAAAATGAGTTGTCATGTCTAGCAAAATGGTCATGTGTGTGAGAAGGCCATATGCCCAAATAAGCCACTATTTTTGGCTTCTTTTTTTAGTATAAAATATAAATTCGCAAACAGTTTATTGCGGCTTATAGCAATAAGTTGTTTTGTTGGCTGCAGTGCACCAGGGTAACTTAGGCCCTCCACAGTGGGGAGCGGCTCCCGCACAGCAATTGGGCCCCACAGAAGGCAAAACGGGAGCGGGAGCGGAGTTGCACAACGGCGGGCACCAAGCCCACTGCAAGTTTGGCCCTACATGGCAGGAAACAGAATTCCTTATCCTGAGCGACAGGTTCCTTCGCGCGAGAAAAAAAAGCAATGCTACATCTACTTAAAAGTTTTACGCAAATTCTACGCGCTCGCTGATGTGACAATCATTGATAGGTCAGTTTTTCTTTAAATCAAGGAGCAGAGATTTTATTAAATAATCACGCGCTGCCACGCCAGCTGTTTGTAGAAATTTTGTAAACGATTTAAGTAGACACAACATTTCCCGAAAAAATCCCCAGCTTATCTTGGTCCTCCCGTCGCCTCCAGAGGCAGATCAATCCCTCTGTTGATTTCTTCATCTCCCCTGCAATCGAAATTTGTTCCCCACCATTTCAATTGCTCGGATTCGTGACAAAAAATCGAAAGAAGTCGCCACGCTGCAAGGTCCAGGCCGAGTTCTAGGCGAGATCAAGATGCCGCGAGATCCTCGTCAACCACGACGGCGGAAGTCTAGCGACTCCCACAGGCTGCTTCGTCGTCCGCTCACGCATCGCAAAGAGAGAGTGCTTGGCGAGCAGTGGCCGCAATCCGCGGACGGCGTGGTGTGCGCTTCCGCGGGGAGCACCACCGCACCACGATGCAAGATCCTGGCAAGCAGGCAGCTAGCGCGCACCAAGATGAGAAAAGTAATTTTTCTTTCTAGTACTTGCCGCTGTTTTTTATGTTGAGTACAATGAGTAGTAGGATTTTCTGAGTTTGCACTTGTATTTGAGGAATTGAAAGAGGAAGATGAGCCCTCCATGTCCACAGAGTGCTCTGGCTATAGCCGGGATGAGAAAAAAAAATGTATGAATGTATGAGCTTTCAACGTCCATTCCTGTGTGACACAGTAAAATAATAGTTTTTTATTTTACCGGCACCGGCGCAAGTACGTGCGCCGAATCCTGTTTTTTGGGCACCGATGGTCATGAGCGCCTCGCACAGTGTTGGGAGCGGTGCCCAAAACTGAAAAATAGCGTTTTGGGCATCGCTATCCGCTCCCCACTCTGTGGAGGGCCTTAGACTTTCACCACTAAAGTGTTTAATTTTGTTTATTAATGCACCAGCTTTAGCTTCTAATTTATGAATTTGGCACCACCCTTTGCATGATTCTAGCTTCGCCCTTGATTGTCTGCTGTTTAGCAAAACTTATGCATTTGCATATGATTGTTGTTGCGAAATCACGATCTAACATGAAATCTAGATTTTTTTTTTCCGAACACTACATCACAGGACACAATTGTCAACTGACGGTGAGTCACTAAAACGGCCTTAAACAATTTACCATAAACCGTTAAAAATATTTACCAACCTTCCTGGCGAGTCGTTGTAAATGGCCTGTAGTGAAATGTGTACTGAAATGTGCGCGACCTGTAGTGCTACGATTCAGAGAGAGTAGACTACAAAGTGCTAAACCTTAAAAGGGGCCGGGCACATGCATTGGAGCGCCGCCCGGCCGTGGAATCCACCGCTGGAGCGTACGAACGTCGGAGGAGAAGCTCGTCGAGCCAGGATCACATGGAGCATGCAAATCCCGATACGTACGTCCAGCTATAATAGCTCTGGGTATCGAAGGAGTTGGAGCTGAGGTAATCATCAGACGTCGGACATGCATGTGGGGCTTATCATGTGGACAGAGAATCTGATGTATACGTACCTGCATCCCCAAGCATGGCTTTCACCGGCACACCGCACACCGCGACGCGGCTGGGGCTCGTACGACGCCGTCCTGCAATGCAACGTGGCACGTACGAAAAGTTGTCTGTCTCGTCGGCGTCGTCGCCGTGCACTTTGTAATCTGTGCGACGTGCACACACTGTCGATAGATCACTGAATCCATATCAACACACGCCGCACGCGTCGGTTTGGAGGGCTTTAACTACCGCGTAAATGAGGTCCTTTTCGTATGGATCTCGGGGATCAGACACGATCGAGGCTGGAGCTCTGCACATCACATGCATCTGCCTAGCTAGGTGCATTGATCGTATAGACGTTTGTGTGTCGTCGTTGTTAACAACATGCGAGAGAGACGCGCTCACATTGGTTGCCTCGAACTACCCTGGTAGCGTATTCGTCAACAAGGAGCACGTCTCTTTTTCACTTGTACAACTAAAAATAAAATCCGTCAGAGAGACACTGGCATATGACACAAAATAATGTTGCTTCTGCAGCGAGGTGGAGTGGCGACTGTGTACAGTTCTTCTGGGACAAGTCCGCAGGATTCCTTTTTTCTTCTTCTTCTAGCAGACTTTTTGACATCCTTGGAATTAATTCCACTTATTACATGCGACTGTCTGACATGCATCAGCGGCGAATCTGCGTGCCGCGTGACAGCACGTGCGTTAAACATACGGTAAGTACTTCACCCATGTACACTGGCTTGGGGCGCGGCGCAGAAATGTTAGAACGAATCGGCTCAGTTGTCCGTAGGTGCGTCCATGGCAGACAGCACTACATTGGAGCAAGAGTGCTAGCATAGCACAACAGAGCGCCGGGAGCTAAAACTATTATCTCCTGCTGGCGTTGGGCCGTTGACTCCCGATGAGCTCAAATGCTGCAACACTAAGCAAAAGATGGAATTTTTTATGCTCAGCTGGGCCCGTTTCAGGCGGTGCCACAATTCTACGTGTAATTTTTACATTTTAGCTTTTTTCAGAAAACATTTTCACATATGGACCCTTGAGAAAAATATGTCCAGAAATGGACCCTTCTCTGAGCGCCAATTTGGCGCTCAGGTTGAACACCTGGGCGCCGCAACAATTGGCGCCCACACCTGCCACGTCAGCTGGCGGGCACGCGCCCGTTCTGCTGACCTGGCAGGGGGTGAGCGCCGGAATCTATGGCGCCCAGCCTGTGAGCGCCGCACCATTTGGCGCTCACCTCCGGGCACACAAAAAGTCCTCTCTTTCTTTCTCCTCTTCCTCTCATTTCCTCAGTCCTCACCAGTCGCAAGAAAAGGACTTGTTGTATGTTGTGGACTATGATGTGGAACCGTTGGTTTCAACTAAGTATTTGTGTAATTGTAGTACTTTGCTAGCTATATTGCAATGATAAAGATGTAGAACCCGGCTTCATTGGCTTAATTGCAGTGAAATGGAATTACATACGTACATAAATTGCAATGGCATGTTCGGTACACATGATGACTAACCTATATGTGCACCGTACTAATCCTGACATGCCTTTAGGAAATTGAAAAATGCAACACTTGAATGACGAGAATGTAACATTTAGCCAGGTTTTGGTAGGAAATCTAGTCCCATGGACTGTAGTTTGAGTGTCCGCCAGACTGAGAGTAGCCATAGTCATTGTACCCACCACCACCGTAGTAAGGTGGTGGTGGTGCTGGTGGAGCTTGTGGTGGTGGGTTGGTTGGGTCTGACTTGTGGTGCGGACATGGGCAGTACGGATCAAGGCAATAGGTGTCGGGGCCAGCAATGCCAATCACGAGCTCTTGGCTTTGACGTGGAGTTGCCGTCTGAAGTTCTTGCTGTAGGTCGAAGATGCGGTTTTGCAGGTAGCTAATGTATTCAACGGTTGTGCTGATAGGCTTAGGATCCACTCACAGCATGAAGCCACAATTGTCTTGGTCCTCGTTATTCTGTAAAAAAAAGTGTGCAAATGTTGAATAAAGATGAGGAGGCTTAAAGATGATACTCAAAGGCGAATGGGAAACAAGTAAGAATTAAAACTCACTTGTCCATTTGGGCATCTGAAGAAGCGCCGACCTCCATCGCATTGGCCGTCGAACATTTGGACGACGCAATCTAGGCCATGATCGCATTTTGACCATTTGAACTTTCTGTTGTCGTACCGTCTAATTGGATTGGTAACATAGTCAAAATTATCTTTCGACTCTAGAGGAAACTGTTGAATAGGTGGATCATATGTGAACGGTCCGTGCTCTCCATCCCAAACCCACTCTTCCGGTGCTGAAGAACTCCCCGCTCTTCCTCCTCTCTTTCCACCTCTCCCTCCCCCTCTATTAACCATGGATGCGTTGCTCAGTGTGTTGCATTCACGAGTGAAGTGGCTCTATTTAACGAAAGGGAGAAGCACCGAGTTGAGAAGCTAAAGCTGCATGTCTGAAAAGAGAGTGCTTTGTGGCAGTCATGCATGCATTGTATTGAGACAGTGATGCATGCAGTAGAGTCACTGTTCGCGCATGCATGCTCTATCAATGTCACCTTTCTTTTTTTGACTACATGGTCCTTGGATGCCCTGCGTGTTACTGTGGATGCAGTGATTGTGGTCCTTTCATTGACGCAGTGATAAAAGGAGAAGAACACGCCATGGTTTTATCATTGAGAAGCATAGGATGCTCCGCGTTGTCTGATGCAATCATGGTGCGCTGCCTCCTTTTACTGTGGTCGTGTGTGGTCGTGCATGCGATGTCCTGTCTGGCACCGGAGTGTAGTGATTGATTGTGGCCCTGCCTCCATTAGTTGCATACGCTGCCTGCCACCAGTGACAACGAAACAAGGGCCGCATGCGCTGCCTGCTTTTTATTGTGGCCCTGTCTCGATTACTTGCATGTACGTAAAGGACTGGTCCGCATTCATAGCAACCAGACAACGAATGGACATGAAAATAATAAAAGCAGAAGAACCCGCCTTCAACATTCAACAATGAACCCGCCTTTACTTGCATGTACGTAAAGGGCAGCCACGCTTGCACACAATAATGAACCGTCGCTGCTTGTGAGAATGCTTCACACTATGAGGATGGCAGTGCAACACGGAGTACTCATTCAACCACATCTTCATTGACTCCATATCCTGAAAGATAATACCCTTCTGAATTATTTCAGCTGTTTCTACCCGTGGCACAACAGTCTCGGTCTCCTCTCCATCAGCAACAGCTCTATGATCCTGGCTCAAATCCCGACAATCAGGGACCAATGGATCACGGTCCGTAATCACTTGCCTCAACATTTCCTTCTCTCATTCTGCCAATCCACCGATAGGGCGATCATCATCCGAATCCTCCGCTCTCTCCTCCTCATAATTTGTATCATCACAAAAAACCGGGACATCCACTAGATCGGTAGCAACACCATAGTTATCTTCATTAGGTGCCATTACTTCATTAGGTGCCACTTGAGGAACCGTTTCAATGTCCGGCAGAGTTTCATCCCTACGATCATCACCACAATTCGGGATGATCGGAGGCATTTGCTCTCCAACCGAATCAGTCATCACTACGGTTGCTGCAGAATTCCGTGCCAAACCGTCATGCACACTTGCTTGTGATGGCTGGGTTAAGTCAATTTCTACTTCATTCGAACAACCAATACCTACGCCTCCATCCACCAGTACCTTCCGAACCACCAAATCTAAAGCTCGAACTTCTGAATTCATAACAATCTCAACATATGCTTGCCATTCCTGCTCACTACCCACCGGAGCCATTATCTTCATACGTGGCCCATTCGACGAACCCACATCAATTCTTCCTTCAAAATCCAACTTAACACCCTCCTCAATCCATCCCAAATGTTGCCTCACTCGAGATGCAACAATACATAAAGTTGGGGTCTCAACAAAAAGAAACACATCCTCTCTCATGCTAACAAAATCAACACTACCATCCTCAGTCCTCACAATTGAACCACCGTGGTGCACTCTCACACATTTAGCCATCTACATCCATTTCAACCAAAAAAAAAAAGACATTTCTCAATTTAGCATTCTTCATATCGATTTAAACAAACAAAATGCCCTACCAATTTTTCTAATGCACAACACATCCTATTTATTTACAACTACCTCCTATCACGCTAAAATCAACAAACAACTAACCAAAAAAATTACATTTTCCACTAATTGAACCATAGTGCTTTATGTAACAATTCATTGCTACCAATGAAACCAACTACAACCGGAGCTTCCAAACATCAACATGTCAACCACATTACACTTCCAATTGCAAATCTAACAAAGAAACTAATCAAATCGGCCAATTTCTTCCTCAAACCCTAGAGTTAGGGTTACACGAAATTTGAGAGCTACAAGCATTTCTATTGGACGAAATTCAAGGAGGCGGAGGAGATTACCTTGGGGAATGGATTTCTCCGAAAGATTTGGCCTCAAACCATGCGGAATGGGTGGATTTGGAGGAGGGGATGGAATGGGAAGAGAGAGAGGAGAGCCGCCGGCTCTCTGTTCGTGCGGAGCGAAGGAAGGAGAAGGAGAGAAGAGAAAAGAAAAGCCCGCGGGCCTTTTGGTGTCCGGGGGTGGGCGCCAAAGGATGCGGCGCTCACCCCTTGGGCGCCAAAGGACTTGGCGTGCAACCCCTGCCAGGTCAGCAAATCGGCCTCGTGCCCCCAGCTGACGTGGCTTATGTGATTGCTCAGTAGTTCTACCTGAGCGCCAAATGTGATGGCGCTCAGAAAAAGGTCCATTTCTGGACATGTTTTCTCCAGGGGTCCATATATGAAATACTTTTTCTAAAAGGGCCAAATTGTAAAAAATACACACAATTCTACACACTAGAGCACTTTTCGCTAGCTAGGCTTCTCTCGACGTGGCCTTAGCCAGCACTTCTTCATGAGTAAACGTTAAAGTTGCCCGCGCGGCGCGTCGAGCCCAGGGCAACCGCAGTGTGGGCTGGGCCTGGGCGTGTGCATACCGTCCAGTCATGGTCCGACGCTGATGTTCCCGGCCTAGCTGCTGCGTGTGGTGGGGGACACACGCAGGAACAGTTGGAGGCGCTCGCGTGCCGTGAAGCCCTGGCGCTAGCAGCTGATCTTGGCCTCGAAAAATTCAGGATTGCAAGTGATTGCCTGAATCTGGTGAAAAATACTCACGGTGCAGGACTTGGCCCATATGGCCAAATTATAGAGGAGATTAAGGCAAAGATGTCCGGATTCACCTCGGTTGACATTGTGCACGAGAGCCGAAGATCAAATGAAGATGCTCATACATTGGCTCGACACTGTATCTATGAGTCAATAGGTAGACATGTCTGGTTCTTAAGCCCGCCCGCGGGCATATGTAACTTCGTCTCCATGTTTAATCAATAAATAGAGGGAGTGGTTCTCAAAAAAAAAAAAGTAATCAAGCAATATTGAACCAGCTCTCAGGACAGTGTCTCGTCTTTTTTCGATAAACCATGGCAGATGCTCTGCCCTTCATTAATATAAAAAGAGAGTTTTCTCAAAAACATTACAAAGAACCAGCTATGTCTAATCCTGAAAGAGGAACCGAAATAAAAACACAAAGAATACAAAGTTGGCCAAACAGCTGACAAAGAGAACATAACAAGAAGGGTAGGAGAGAACCAGAGCTTCAGCACGTCCTTGCGCTGAACTTGCTTGCACTTGTGCGAGGTTAATCAGTGCTCCACCTGTACAATTTGCTCCTTTCTAGTCGCCAACTTGTAGTAGTCGATCTCTTCCTTTGCAGGGCAGACAACTTGCAGCTGGTCACGACTGATCCCTTCAAAGATCCTTCAGTTTCTCTCCTTCTATATGTTCCACTAAGCATATATGACCGCCCTGTAAGAGCCCTTCTCCTTTCCCTGTCCATTCGTGTTGCACGCTCCGCCAGCCACCCCGCTAGTCTTTCATTCAGACCGGGCATCACATTGAGGCCTCAAAATCAAACCACCTCACGACAAGTTGTAGCGCCTGCTGCGAGAAGGAGCAGTCAATCAGCAGGTGGTAAGGATTTTCAGTTGCTTGATTGCATAAAGGGCAGTTAGGATTATCGCCCCTGACTTTTTTTTCCCTATGTTGTCTTGTACTCGTACTAGGAGAACGTGCGCGTAGCGCAGGCGCGCAGCGGCAAGGCTTGCGGTTTACAGCCTTGAGGTGATGAGTTCACTCCTCATTCTCGCAAAAAAATCCCCTCGCTCCTCCGCACGCAAAGCACAGGTTAAGCACTCGCGCCGATTCTCACCGGCCAGCTGTATCCTTGTGTACGAGTGCGGAGAAGGATTCAGGGTCTTCTCGATCTGTGTGAGAAGATCATTCTCCTTAGAAAATGCCGGGGTGTCATACCCCCCGCAGGTTGAGTTTTTTTTCCCCTTGTACTCGTACTAGTCACCATGGGCATGGTTCGTCCACGAAGCGAACCGCTCCGGCCCATTATTTGCTGCATGAACCCACCCCCCCCCCCCCCCCCCCCCCCCTCAATGGATATTATTCGGTCCAAGTGCTCTGTGTGACTGCGTCTTTGCTTGCTTGCCGGTTCCAAATGTTCTAACGAACATCATTTCTCTTTGCTCATAAACATGTACAAAAATAGTGTAAATTTCATCTCCTAAAGGCACGACTTTTCATATAAGGCCCTGTCCAGAGTTAGCTTATTAATGGCTACGGCCGGGCCAAAATATACGTTCAACGCAAAAACCCAATACAAACGTGATCGCTATATGTATGCGTACGTGCATGCCACGTTTTGTTTTCTCCAAAATCCAGTTGATCCAAACTCGAGTTGTTCTAAAGAACGCGTGACATGCCCTTTTTGTATGAACAAAATCATGTCACGTTTTTCTTAGATCAAAATTATGTCACGTTTTTCCTCAGAACAAAATCCTAACTAACTTGGAGTAAAATCTATCTACAATCACGGGCTTTCCAAAAATGAATAAAAAAACCATGACCTTTTACCTTCTAGAAGGTAATAGGTTGCCGATCTAGTAAAGGGACGGTCCATAGTTATTCTAAGGTACCGTAACATCTCCCTCATATAAACAAGAATTACTAGAGCTACAATTATCTCCCAATTCATGAGAAATTTGCTGGAACTCTACAACTATTTTTCAGCCATAAATAATCATTGTAATACAACATCACGATAAGTTTTCCAGGTACAAAAATAATTTGTCGATGTAACAATTCCAAAATAAACTAAAGCAAGTTAAGTTATGTGCCTGAGCACATCAAGAGTCATGAACTCAACAGTAAAACATGTAGCTCAACAATAATTTATTGGGGGCTGGTTAATCTGAAGAAGTGTGGTTACAATCTTGCTTCAAGGACTAACATTTTACTAACATAACATGTTACGAATATATTAACCAAATGGGTGATTTGCAAAGTCATCTCTAATCCTCTTCTTGTGGACCCTTTCAAATGGATAACTCTGAAGTACAAAGTAACAAGTTGACTATAATATAACAAACACCAAAACCTCTCATGAATAGCATGATCATTTAAAACCTACGCATATGTGAGCTCGTCGATTGAGAGCAGACCCTAACCCCATTCCACTAGAACCAAAAATTGATCGATGTAGCAAATGTGGAATGAACTGAAGCGAGATAAGTTATGTGTGAACTTAAGTGGCCTGTTACCATACACTCCGAACTTAAGTGGTCTGCTTACTAGACTGAACTTAAGTGGTATGTTTGTTATACATAAGTTCAAGTACATTCAAGTTGATTCATTGATAGGAAAAGTAATTAGTATTAAATCAGATAAACAGTAGTATTTCCATGAAAAGCTGCAAGAGTTGATCAACATATTACCTGATTGGTAGGCTACTCAAGTTGATTACATAGCTCAATGATGTTTTGGATTGCTTCCATGTGGAGTTGAGATGAACGTGAAATTTATCATAAAGTTTTCTAACAAACTAGTCAACAAATCAGGCCGCATCTGGTCCATGGGCTACAATCTGATCAGTCCCCAGTGATGGGCCATTTTCTCTACTCGGGCGTTCCAACAGCCCAACAGCTCTTCATTCCCTGCGAAGTATTACTGTTACCCAATTTCTCTTCCCAGTTACACCAAGCAATTCATCTTCGATTTTTGTTGTCTCGCAGATGGAATGTGGATGCACTCTTCGTGTAAATTTAGTCGTGACATTGAATTACATGCGATTTTGTAATGTCACGCAGATATTTACTACGTGCATACGGGCCACTCAGCCGGCAGCATTGCATGGCTCCGGGGAAAGCATGTACAACGCCATGACCCAACCACCGTGTACCAGCACCGGCCCGGCCGCTGCCGTCACGCCCCATGCGCCGCGCACCGGCACTTACAAATAATCCCTGCGCCCTTCACCTCTCGCGCGCCAAACCAGCGCGCCACCACAGCTTCTTCGTCCTCCGGATCGTCGTCATTGGACGATCGATCGATCACCGTAAGACAATATAACAATGGGCAGCCTCAGTACGCGCCGGCCGCCGCCGCCGCCCTGAAGGTCGGCGCGATCTGCGCGGCGCTGCTGCTGCTGATCCTCCTACTGCCGGCCGCGGCGGCGCAGGCGCCCGCGGACACGGCGGATACGATCGAGGCTGCGGGCGACGGCAACAGCACACGCGGCGGCGCGCGAGGAGGAGGAGGAGGAGATGGCGGCGGGGGAGCGCGGAGTAAGCTGGTGAGCAGCATCGACTGCCAGATCTGCGAGGCGACGTGCCGGGTCAAGTGCCTCATCAACAACCTCTTCCAGTGGGGCGGCTGCTACCAGCGCTGCAAGGCAGACAACTGCAACGACTGGTGCAGGTAGCAGCAGCAGCAACCAGCCTGCACGCATGCTGCTGATCGTGTGCCTGCATTCCCGATGACTCTTTCTTCCTCGATCAGCCGTCCAACTGCATGCTACACGATCATCCATCGGACGATAGGGACCAGGGCCACCAGGCCCTGCCTGCTTCTTCTTCTGCGTCTCTCCATCCAACGAATACGAACATTAGTATGTAACGGCTTGACAAGTTTATACTTGTACTAGTAATACTGATTTTGGGATAATTCAAGAACTATACATAAGCAACAATTGCCGTTCGGTGAGCCTCACTGTCTCAGTTTATGATTCGATAAATACGAGCAAACGTATAGGATGTCCTTGTTTTCGATCGTGGTGTGCCGTCTTAATTCTTGGCGTACGTTTACGTACGAGTCAAGCTTCTACTGTTTATGATCAACAGATAACTCTCAGGAACCACGAGCAAATTTGTAAGGAGATTTAATTACTTCTCAGGAACCGTACGTAGACCAGCTGCTCCCAGTTCAAAGTCAGCTACATGATGTTTATATACAACACTTTCCTACATACAAGTACGTACGGTGGTTGTTGAGCCACATCTAACCCTGGTACCCCAGTTGCGCACTGTACTTATTATACTACCAAAACGTCATACTTAATTGACGAGAGGTTTACTGCACCTGCACGCGTCCGCACGTTTAACGTTTCCCGTGTCCATAGTGTCGGACTGTGGACTTTTCAAAGACCAAAGTCTAGAAGAGCACACCTTTGGATTGCATGGATGGATGGCCTAGCTAGCTGCGCAGGAAACGCACGCGACCATAATTATATCTGAAGTCTGTAAAAAAGTCCAGAGGCTTACGAACCACTGCTTGAATAGTTTGAACATCGCCGATGATAGATCACGCAGAGACGAAGTCATAAACAATGAAGTGTGGATGTCGCTACTCCAAGACCTGCTACTGTGCTAACATATACTCCTTCCGTTTCTAATTATATGACACCGTTGACTTTTTTATTTAACTTTGACCAACAATATATATATAAATAATTAGTTGCTTAACATAAAATGTATATTGTTGGATCTATCATCAAAAGCATTTAAGATTAACTTATACATTTAACTATTTACACAAATATTTATGAATAAGACAAATGGTCAAAGTAACAAAAAAAATCAACGGTGTCATATAATTAAAAACGGAGGGAGTACTTTTTTTCTTGGAGATGTGCTTAGCTTAATTACTTATTACTTCCTCTCGTTTTTTATTAATGATTTAGACTAAATTTATGGGTAGCTCAAAATAAATCAAACATGTCCTAACATCGTCAATACACCCGAGAGTATAGTAAGCAAATGAGATGAATGAAGTAATAAAGCTAACAGGATTGACTAGATTGACCGTTGCAAAAAGCTCGAATTGGCAGCACCTCTGATAAACGAAATCATGGTAATTCTCTCTCCCTCTTCAAAACGGCCGACTCGGTGTCCCCATCGCTCAATAAATCATTGTGGACTGTATTCAATCGGTCTATCTGAATTCAAATGGCTTGACTGGAAATTGCCGGCTCATGAAGCCCAGCTTTTAATGGGGATGAATTCGGAGCACTACGGGAACCCCTTATATGCCGAGTGCGAGAACCTTTGCCGAGAGCATTTTGTCGGGCACTCGGCGAAGAGCACATTTGCTGAGTGCCCGAGACAAAGCTCTCGGCAAACTCTCAACACCCGGTACAAAAACAGTTTGCCGAGTGCCAGTGGGCAGGGCACTCGGCAAAACCCTCATTTGTCGAGTGCTGTAACAGAGGCACTCGGCAAACCGCGCTCGACACTCGGCAAATAACATGACGCTCGGCAAAAGGGAGCACGTGCCACACACATGCAACGGCAGCTAGGAAACAGATCATTTTTAAAATGTACATAACTAGATCAAGCCAATATTAGCATAAACGACTTGAATTCATATTAGTTTTCCTAACTTACACTGGTAAGCAGAGCACAGTTTCTTCTGATTGTGAGTAGGCGAAGACGTGGTAGATATGATCATGAACATCCAAAAAAGAGAAAAGGAACAATATATTACGTCCCATATGTTTCTCATTGCGTTGCGCACCTAATCGGCTAATCATCTCTTTTTTTTGTCCTGTCAGTGTATATTAAACAAGAAAGTGGTATCCATTTTCGTTCTTAAGTAATTTTTTTATCCAGACATGTGAAGAAATCAGATACTCCTGCAGTTTCTTTTTCCCTGTGACGGCACTGACGTACTTTTTGTGAGCTCATATAGATGTGATGTTTGACCAAACGGCGGGGCGTAGTAACTGGTTTTGATTTATCCCGGGCATTGTTTATTTCCAGTTACTTAAGGACGTGGCTCCATTGCAAAATTTTCAGAGCGCGGCCATTGATTATTTCAGCTCAAATAAATTAAGTAGAGAGGTGAGATGGCGTGTTTCCCCCTTTGGCTTTACTTAGTTTCAGCTCGTTTAGCTGGTCGTGCGGTGATAACCTGAGGGAGTGCTAATTCGGTAACAACTTGTATGTCAACGTACTTCTATATACTATAGGTGATTTCATTTTCATTATTAAATCTCTGGATCGAAAAGGCAAACGGGGTTACAACGTATGGGAGAAACAATATTAAATCTAAGATCTGTCACCGCATGATTTCATTCATTAATGGAGTGGTGAAGATAGTAGAAGTAGACACATGATAGCTAAAGCTATGTCACGAGTACGGGACAAGAAGAAGGGGATCCTAGTAGCCGAGCTCTGTGGTAACTTTGGCTACAAATGTCAATGTAAAGCAACTAATCAAAACGACCAAGTCTAAATCTGCGAGTTAATTAATTGCCCTTTTACTAGTAGTAGACTATTACACCCACACCATTACGGCATCTAAAAGTATAGCTAGCTTTCCTTTGAGAAAAGAGAAAAATTACGAGTAGCTAGCAGCACTATATACAAGCAACGGTTATGCAATAATAACAGGCAGCATTTGTATCCGGTGAAATAAAACTGTACTACAAGCTAACTATGAAATGATTTCTAAAGGCATTGTTTATGTGCTAAAAAAAGCCATTGTTTTAGGATCGTTGAGTCGGTCAATCCTTTTAAAGTTTATATATATATTTTTAAAAGTACTGTTTACCGAGTAATATTGATGTTGGGCTTGATTGGTAGAGCTTCTTCGGAAGTGATGCAAAACGGAGGGAGTAGTTCATTTCAGAGAATGGCTTCATAGAGACAAGAGAAGCTATCCTTTTGCAGCTCTCGGATTCGTTCATTTCAAAGAATCACATCAGGATCGGGACCTCTTTTTTTAGCTTAGAGGATTATGGAATCTACAATCTAAACCTGAAGCAAAGGGATTTCATTTGAGTCTGTATTCCACAATTTACTCCTCCGTATTCCTATTCCACAAGCTACCACACCATATTCAACAATGTATCAATATAGCTGGACCAACTTTTACCGTATATATTATCACACACACGTATTTACCACCTTGTCATAATAAACAAAAGATGGTCCATAGTAAGCGGGTGAAGTTGAATTGTGAGATCTAGCTGGCACTATCAGTTTTTAGCTCTCGTCGTTTAACCTCTGATTTCAAAATCCACAATCCAAAAGCTGAATTGTGGAATTTAAAGCTAAAAAGGGGAGGACCTCATACTCGAATCCACTATCATGAAAGGCAACATTCGATCAAACTTCATGGATTCTACTTGAGAACGAACTTTGCGAACTAAGCTGCACCAAACGAGTCTAAGTTCATAAAAAGAGGTACCTTCGTAATATATGATGATCCATCTTAGTTTTAAGTATATATCTCACAAAGCGCTGCGCTGCACATCACATTTCCTAAAAGAAGAAATCACTGGTCAAAAAAGCTACTAACTTGTAGAACATCTCAATGTCCTGAATCAAACCATTGCATTTGTGATCAAACTAATTAAGCATTAATCTGACACGGCATCAACCAAAACCCGCGACTTGCTCGCCATCACATTAAAGTTGCAATTAGGAAGAGAAGAAGGCGACCAGCTCCGGCCGGATCTACACTGGCAGTGAGTCAGTCTCGTTTAAAAAGCGTCCCCTTGGACTTTGTCTCTCCCACCCTGGCCCCACGCATCCACAACTCGCACATGTCCCGGAAAGCGACGCATGCGAGAACCACGCGCGCCAAAACGCCGTCGACTTTGACTACCGACGAGGCCCTGCCTCTGCCTGCCTGGATCATCATCAACCTCTCCCATACCAACACCATCCATACATGCCGCACTGCACCATACGCACCCGTCGGTCAAACCTACCCCTTCATTTCTGGCCAATATATGCAACACGGCCAGAGACGCAGGCACAACTAGTGTACAGATCACCAATAAACCCTAGCCAAATTCTACCAGCATCGCTGCGACCAGTACGTTCATCACCATACCTTCCTGCTGCCTGCAGCGGCAAGAAGCTCAATCACCTACGTACACCCAGTCCATGGCCAATGGTGATGGGTGCCTGCTGGTGCCGCGCTTCTGCGCCGCGCTCATGTCGCGGCGGCGTGGGCGCAGGGCGGCGCGTCTAGTGCTATGGGGCGGGGAGTCCCGTGCGGCGCGGCACGGGAAGCTGGCGGGGCAGGTGATGCTGGACCACGCGGGCTCCGTCGTCTGCCGCGCCGACGCCTTCTACCTGGGCCGCCCCGCGCCCGTGCTGGCCATCGAGGACCGCCTCGCCGCCGGCCGCTCCTACCTCGTGCTCCCCGTCGACCGCCTCCCGCAGGGCTGCGACGCGCTCACGGCGGCGTCCCTGGCCGCGCTCTCCTACGACAAGGGAAGGCCGCCCGCCATCGCCGGCGGCGCCAGGAGCCCGTTCGAGTACGTCAAGGGCGACGACGGCCGCACCGTCATCAAGGTCACGCCGGAGTTCCTCGTCGCCGCCGTCACCGCCAGGTCCGGGACGACGACGGCGCGCGGCGGCGGCGGTGAGGACGACGGCGCCGGTGGCGAGGCGTGCGGGGCGCTGTGCAGCACGCCGGAGCTGAGGAAGCACTACGAGCAGCTGGTGGGCGCCGGTAGGGGCCGGCCGTGGTCGCCGCGGCTGGACACCATCAAGGAGCGAAAGGGGAGGAGGGGGCTCGACTTCGCCTTGGCAGTCAGCCCTGGCCGGCTCTCGCCGGTGGCCGTCCGACTCCTGGGCCTGGAATCGAAAGGAGAAAGATAGCGGTTGATCGAGCACGACGTTCCAAGCTTCAAATGTCTGCTGAAGCAATCGCGAAAGGATCCTCCAACTCCATGACGCCCACTTAATTTGTTGAAACAATTGGATTTGGACGAAGTAATCGATCAGTCAACTATCGGTTTAGCTGCTTGTTTGGAATTGGATCCATTCAGCTAGTCTCGTTTGAAGATCTGTGTAATTAAATCAATCATGATAGGTTTCTCCTTTTTTCTTTTAATTTGGAGGAAGTTGTACAGATCTCGATCTCAATTGAAATCCATAGACATAGGCATTCATGATCTCTACAACTTGCCAATTGATGAACATGCACCCAATCATTGGAGAAGCGCCTGCGAGTTCTTGCCAGCATTGTACAAGTGCTAATGCTCTCTATTAGGTATATCTCAGGAGGAATTCTATGGTGTTTGGAGTTAATGGTAACCGTTCATTTGGTCAGATCTAACGGTTACAAATAGGGAGGAACCTAGTCAAAGGAATCTTAAGTTGTGGACCGGTACCGGCCAAATAATGTGGGCCAGGAACTAATTACTTTTCTTTTTTCTTAAATTCACAAAGGGTACTTTAGTACTTTTAGTTCCTGTGTTAGGAAGCGACCAACAACGAAGCGCACACCATTGACGACGACGATGGGCGAGGCAGTGGCTTGGCTCCTCCGTCGCTGCTGCCATCGCGGCCATCGGCCTCCGCTGCCGCCTCCCAGAAGCTCGCACCGTCGTCACGACCTCCAAATTGGTAGCCTCCCGCCGCTTCGACAAGTGTAATGGAGCTGTTGATTAGCAAGGGATTGGTGACGGGGGCCAAGTCCTCATCCCTGATGATTAGGCTCATTGAGCAATCAACGAATAGACCCCAGGAATTTTCGAAAATGATAGTCTGCTGGATCTAAATATATTGATGGCAGGTTGTTGAACCGGAAGGGCTTAACCTACAATGTCATCAATTGGACCAACAAATGAAGATATCATGTGCAGATTAAGCCCTTGCAGATGTCAACTGGATCTATGGGTGCTCATTTTTCTTTATCAAGGAAGTGCTAGTTGCTAGCGGTGGCCGGAGATGGTGGCCCGAGATGGGGGGATCGACAGGAGGAGATCACGTCAGACGAATGGCACCGGCGTTGATTGGGAGCTTCAAGAACGAGTAATGTTCGCCCATGGCGTACCGACGTACGAGGCGACGCCAGTGCCTTGTCAGGGCGGAGGTAGGTGCACCAACGGCGGACAGGAGAGGTACGGC
This sequence comes from Eragrostis curvula, assembly GCA_007726485.1. Lineage (NCBI taxonomy): Eukaryota > Viridiplantae > Streptophyta > Magnoliopsida > Poales > Poaceae > Eragrostis > Eragrostis curvula. Next base: position 31,418,371 of record CM017443.1, read on the forward strand.
GTTTGTAACCATCAGAAAGAAATTGAAGGTAGAAGATTAACCAAGGAAGAGTTACCGAAGTACCCCTATTTACAATGAATTAGAGTCCTAAAGAATCTTTATAAATCAACGGTTGCTAATAATCGACGGGGAGGAACTGTTAGTTTCTTTCAAGCACCATAGCAAAACCCTATATAGATAGATGAAGATCCATGAAAAAAGAGTGAAGACTAAATGTGGCCCTTATGTCAAGTGGCAGAACTAAAGGGGGCACTGCCCCCCCCCCCCCCCCCCCTCCAAAAAAAAAAAGATGTGCCCACTCTCACTTCTACACAAGAATTCACCATCTAATTAAATATATCCTGAAATCTGTATTAAGTTCTCTTGATGAATATTTACTACTATTTGCGCCCCTTGAAGGTCACTGCTTCTGCACGTACGTGTTGGAAGATTAATTAATGAAACAACATACTTTCTTATGCGTATTGTAAAAAGATACTCCCTCCGTTTTTAATTATATGACGTCGTTGACTTTTTTTGTTGAACTTTGACCAACAATATATGTCAAAATAATTAGTTGCTCGACGTAAAATGTATATTGTTGGATGTATCATTAAAAACACTTTAAGATTAACTTATACATTTAGCTATTTGCATAAATATTGATGAATAAGACGAATAGTCAAAGTAACGAAAAAATCAACAGTGTCATATAATTAAAAACGGAGGGAGTACTTTTTTTCCTGGAAACATAAGTATATAACATGCTACTCCTATACAATTATCACAATGCAGCTGCAAGTCTTGAGCTCCGTACTTCTTCCATGCTGCCGAATCAGCGCAGTGGTTAAAAACACGGATACGCTAGCTGTGTGAAGACGAGTGCTGCATCTATTTTAAGTCTGGCTGTGTCGTGCTTTATATAAAAAAGTTGCTGCATGCTGCTGCTTAGTTGCATTTGAAATTTACGATGTACGTCTGAATTAGCTATTGTATACAACCAGCTATTACAAAGTCAATCTCTAGTGGAGTCACGAAATTGAAACCAGATCATTTTGGGTTTTATTCAACTGACTTAGCCGCGTGCGCCATCGATTTGATCGATCGAGATGGACGTCACGTGGGCGGTGCTTTCACATGTGTGATTGATGCTACTCTCTTCGTTTTTAATTATATGACGTCGTTGACTTTTTTCGTTACTTTGATCCTTCGTCTTATTCATAAATATTTATGCAAATAGCTAAATGTATAAGTTAATCTTAAAGTGCTTTTAGTGATAGATCCAACAATATACATTTTACGTTAAGCAACTAATTATTTTCATATATATTGTTGGTCAAAGTTCAACAAAAAAATCAACGGCGTCATATAATTAAAAACGGAGAGAGTATATATAATTTGCTGGGGCAAGCGAGGTCAAAGATAAATATGTTTGCTGGGGGCAAGCGAGGTCAAAGATAATATGTGTATTCCATTCGCAAGTGGAACTAGTTATCAAGCAGAATAGTACTTCATATGCGTATATATATCATCGATTTGCAGTAGTTGTTCTTTTTATCCGGTACGGTATTGTGTGTAGAAGTGATCTTTAGCTTAGGCCACGCAGGTTGCGGCTCACATACGTTCCACGGCGACACGTTTTTTTCCGTTGAGGACATGTCACAAGTACGTACTCCCTCCGTTCACTTTTATTAGGCGTTCTAGCAAACTTCACCGAAACCAATGCATCTATCTGCTCTGTACTACTGCCCGCCGTGCTGCCTGGTGTGCGCACGCAATTCTGAACGGAGAGTGTTGTTTTATTCGGCTGTGTAGGAGTCTGTTGCCTATGTGGGTAGGCCCCAGGGCACACATGTGCTGATATCAGTTCGATGGGGGGATTTTTCTCCTTTCTTTAGTAATTTGCGTTGGGACCGAGAGAGAGCTGCGAGATGACAGGCAGCAGAGCAGAGGGCACAGATGGTTGGAAACCGAGAACGACCTATAATATGAGAAAAATCGATCAGTCTAAAACGCCTAATAAAAGTGAACGGAGGGAGTAATAAAGTACAGCCGCAACAGGTCAGGTGAGCAGATTACTGTTTGGTTCGTCCTAACTAAACTACTCTCGCATCGGCGACGATCCCAGCGTCTGCTTGTCGTCTACCTATCTCCTATCCTTGTCGCACATCGAATCATATAGTAGCGGGTACGTGCCACGTTAAACAGGCGCAAACCTGCTGCAGCCCTTCTTTTTGTACTTCGCAACTGACTGGTGTGTACGTTAAGCATGCCGCTAGTATTCCTCACGCCTGCATGTATGAATATGATTGCTCGTATCCATATGATCAAGATGGTGTGAACGACAAAACAAAATGCGCCGCCACCTGGTTGATTTGAAGCACGTGTTTGTAAGTTTGCTTTTGCTGCTGCTGACCGGTGTGTGTGATGTAATATGTGGCTCTGTAGCTTGTAGTTGGTCACCTTCTTCTAAAGGCCGGTGCCATTTTTTCAACGGTCAACGGGGAACTGGTAATAAGCATTGGATGGGGCCAAATAGATGATTTAGGACTCTCTCCAATGGCCATAGCCCAGATAGGACTCTTCCGAGTGGGTTTGCTGAAATAGGACCGGCCCATCACCCAAGTTCGCTTAAATAGGACTTCAGACCACCATTCCGGCCTGCTAGGCTCAATGACACGGGAAATGACTTGTTTGTCCCTCTGTACATGAGAACAGAAATTCCTGTTTTACCCCTTGTTAGTATCCCACCCCGTCGGTCCTAAAAGTAAAAAAAAAAAAAGTATCCCGCCCCGTCCGCCTCAGTTTCCCGCTCTTTGGCGCCGCCGCCAGCAGCTGCTCCCCCGTGATTTCATTTCTGCCAAGGTATACACCGGTGCTATCATCCGGGCATACACCGTGTCGTGAGTTGAACTATGCCGCACCAACTCGTCTCGTTTCGCCAAGCAAAAAAGGGCGTCCAAAAATGGCCCTTGTACGCAACATCCTACACAGAGAACCATGCTCGCAATCTGATTGCGCAAGGTAGGTTGGCCATCGCAAAGAACCCTGTATGTCTGACGATGCAGTTGCCGTAGACCAAAGAGATGTCCCAAGGGTGTAGGCTCCAGACTGATATACCATATGCCAAAATATACATGCCGCTAACAACGATCGTGTATGTCAATAATTTGAATAGAGTATACCAAATCATATGAGCGGTCCCAGAGGCTGGTCCCGCCTGTCATTGAGCGTGTGCCAAAGTTTCGTACGTGCAACGGATGCCCCCGCGTGGCCGCCCGTGCTTCCTCTCCCGTCGTGCTTCCTCTCCCGTGGTGACACGCGTCCCACCCGAAGCTTCCGGATCCGGGGCGAACCAGACGGGCCTCCTCTCCTCCCGCTGGGTCCCGCTTGGCAGTGAGACGTCTTTTGAATGCCAAGGGACGGCCCTATCCTCTCGTCCAGGTGGAGCCCGTTTGCCAGTGAGACGTCTTTTGAATTCCAAGAGACTGCCCTTTCCTCTCCCCGTCCCCTATAAAACATGATGCGCCGCCCCATTGTCACTGCGCTCAGCCTCATCGACTGCATCAGGTAACCGCGAACGCCTCGTCCTCCGGCCGTGCTCCGCCGCCTCGCGTCTTCTTCTCCGGCCGTGCTCCGCTGCCTCGATGGCTCCCTCATCCAACCGGGAACGCCTCGTCCTCGGAGGTAGCAGTGGTGGCGGCTCCTCCAGCCGCGGGCAAGGTGTTCCCGCACCGCCGCCTGGTTTAGATGGCGGCTCGTCGTCTGTAGGTTTTCCTTCTCCTTCTCGCTGATTTTCTTTTCCTTAAGGTTGGTTTATTCTAATGTTTTGTTTGGTGATTTGCAGGGCGGCTGTCGCGAGGCACGCCTGGAGCGGCCGGCGTCGCCATTGCCGTTGCAAGCAGAGGAGGAACGCCCGGCGTCGCCATGGGCACCATGGCGCCCGGCGTCGCCATGGGCGCCATGGCCGGACCAGCTCGTGGTGGCCCCTGTGCTGGCCGCTGTGGTGGACCCCGTGGACGTGGAGGAGGAGGGTGGCGCCCAGCCCGGCGGCGACGACGACGACTATTTGTTGGAGGACGACGAGTTCGACTTGACTTCATCAGACGAGGAGGGATTCAAGCATGACCCGAAGTACAAGGTCAAGTACCGAGATATGCCGTCGGGCCTCGTCTGGTACGAGTGCCCTTTCTGCCCGGAGCAGAAATGGTTCTCTTCTTTGCTGAAGCTGAGGGAACACGTCCTCGAGTTCGTGGCGCACAGCAACGAACTCCCGAACGGCCAACTGAACGAGGAGGCCATGAACCACCACTGCTTCGCCGTGGCGCGGGGCTGGGCATAGGCCCCTCTGGTCTACGGTTAATTGGGTTCGCGTCTGGGTCGAGTTTGTGAGTTCGTGTTGTCGTTCGCGTTCACGTTTGGGTCCAGTTTTCGAGTTCGCGTACGCATTAGCGTTCGCGTTCGCGTCCATGTAATCGCAGGAAAAACGATCATTTTAGAACTGCCACTTTGTGCACTGATTTTACGCATGTTTTCTCGTATACCACGGGGATGCCGCAAAAGTGTAGGCCCAAAAATGATACACCATATGCCAAAATAGACATGCCGCTAACAACGATCGTGTATGTCTGTAAATTATACAGCGTATACCATATCAAAGGAGCCGTGCGACGCTGGAACGCTCGGCTCGTTCCCACTGAGAAGTGGGTCCCGCGACTTTAGGGGGACCACGGAGCAGTGTCGAATGGCAGACACCTGCTACGTTGACATAGTAAATACCAGCAGCATTTCATTAGTTGCACATGTAAAAGAAGTTTTGAAAAAATTCACAAAAATCAAGGATCATCGTTGAATCAAACTTTACACCAGTCCGCAAAATATCGCTTCAAAATTAATTGTATTTTTCGATATACAGAAAACATAAGGAATGAGTGTTTTTTTTCCATTCTTTTGACGATTTGTTTCTCCCGAAACACGACGAATTTTCAGGTAAAAATTGACAAGGGAATGTTCCATGACATTTCAAACCACTGTGATTTTTGTTTATTTTTTTGGATTTTGGATCCACTGAAGTGTGTTCAAAATAGACAACTACCAATACATCAACATGATAGTTTGACTCAGAATCGGGGTTACGTAGATA